>OX439395.1:13813912-14088912 GCA_949319315.1 Zelleria hepariella
ATGGTATAGGTGCTGGGCAAGCCTACTCCATCTAAAACAATGTCCCAGGCACTGCAGCGCCGAGTGGTCTCTTCACCCATCTAGTGTGAGTGAAGGTGCCACTGGACGCTGTATAAATCATCTCATTACGTATATGCAAAGGCCTTAGTTTTTTAACAAGGAAAAAAAAAACATATTCTGTGAAAAATACCCAAAATTAATTCAATTGTGTCCTTACTACTATTATACTAACGCATGAGGCCGCACTCTCAATATCGGGCTCCACATGGCGCGCGCTTTAAGCAGCCTCTCTACGAGTACCCTTGACGCATTTTTCCAATACGGCCGCAATATGGCGCAATTTACAAAATTGAATATTTTACAAATTAAGACGCATTTTGTGTTTTTATTGAATAAAACAGCCTTACCTTTGAATACACATTACAAAGTATTTAAAAGCAAAGCATTACTATGCGAATTCAAAGAGAAATAAATTTTAAAACTTTTTCAATTTGATCGCAATAGCGTCAAGGGTAACTCTCCAGGCCGGGGGTGTCCGCACGTCGCGGTTATTATTATAGAACAAACTAAACAAGTCAATTTGTGAAAAAAAAATTGGAAAAAAAAAATTTTATTTTTAGTTTTAAGCGCTACCAAAACTATCTTCTCTGAGTCGGGTTTCACTAACCAAAACAACACCCTGTAGAAACCTCAAACCAATAAAAAAGGCTACTCGTCTAAAACTACCAAAATTAACCCAACGAAATTGCTTCCATTACATTTTAACAATGTCTCGTTGAAAAATTAAGCACAGAGAAGAGTCTACATCTTTCTTGGGGCTAAACCTTGGTTTACACAGTTAAATTCGAAATTATGCTAATACAAGGCGCTGTTCAACGTTTTACGCGGACAATAAAAAGTTTAGCTCGGAACTTCTTAATAATGGTGTTTATTCACGAAGTTTTTTTTTCGGGCATCTGGTACCGGTAGTGCTTGGTAGTGCTCGGTAGTGCTCAGTAATGCTCGGTAGTGCTTGGTAGTGCTCGGTAGTGCTCTGTAGTGCTCGGTAGTGCTCGGTAGTGATCGGTAGTGCTCGGTAGTGCTCGGTAGTGCTCGGTAGTGCTCGGTAGTGTTCGGTAGTGCTCGGTAGTGCTCGGTAGTGCTCGGTAGTGCTCGGTAGTGCTCGGTAGTGCTCGGTAGTGCTCGGTAGTGCTCGGTAGTGCTCGGTAGTGCTCGGTAGTGCTCGGTAATACTCGGTAGCGCTCGGTAGTGCTCGGTAGTGCTCGGTAGTGCTCGGTAGTGCTCGGCAGTGCTCGGTAGTGCTCGGTAGTGCTCGGTCGTGCTCGGTAGTGCTCGGTAGTGCTCGGTAGTGCTCGGTCGTGCTCGGTAGTGCTCGGTAGTGCTCGGTAGTGCTCGGTAGTGCTCGGTAGTGCTCGGTAGTGCTCGGTAGTGCTCGGTAGTGCTCGGTAGTGCTCGGTAGTGCTCGGTAGTGCTCGGTAGTGCTCGGTAGTGCTCGGTCGTGCTCGGTAGTGCTCGGTAGTGCTCGGTAGTGCTCGGTAGTGCTCGGTCGTGCTCGGTAGTGCTCGGTAGTGCTCGGTAGTACTCGGAAGTGCTCGGTAGTGCTCGGTAGTGCTCGGTAGTGCTCGGTAGTGCTCGGAAGTGCTCGGTAGTGCTCGGTGGTGCTCGGTAGTGCTCGGTAGTGCTCGGTAGTGCTCGGTAGTGCTCGGTAATGCTCGGTAGGGCTCGGTAGTGCTCGGCAGTGCTCGGTAGTGCTTGGTAGAGCTCGGTAGTGCTCGGTAGTGCTCGGTAGTGCTCGGTAGTGCTCGGTAGTGCTCGTTAGTGCTCGGTAGTGCTCGGTAGTGCTCGGTAGTGCTCGGTAGTGCTCGGTAATGCTCGCTGGTGCTCGGTAGTGCTCGGTAGTGCTCGGTAATGCTGGTGCTAAAAGTCTACCATCGGTCAGACTAAAGAGTGTTTTTAGGATTCCATACCCGAAGGATGCCAAACGGGACCCTATTACTAAGACTCCGATATCCGTCCGTCTGTCTGTCTGTCACCAGGCTCTATCTCATGAACCGTGATAGTTAGACAGTTGAAATGTTCACAGATGGTGCATTTAAAAACAAATACTAAATAATAAAATATTAAAGAGGGCTCCCATGTGACAAACGTGATTTTTTTCGCCGTTTTTATAGATAATGGTACGGAACCCTTCGTGCGCGAACCCGACTCTCACTTAGCCTGTTTTATTTAATGTATTGGACACTAAAACATAGACAAATATTCTGTTAAAATTTCAACTAGCCATCTACAACGGTTCAGCCTTTAACTCATCATCATTATATTTAAGAGTTATCCTTTAACTAGAGGGCTTTTTAAAGATAGGATAGACGGACAGGCAGACAGGGTAGGCAGAGTAATAGGGTTCCTTCAGGTACATAACCCTAAAAACGAAGTTTTTTTATTTTTATTTTATTTAAAAACTTACTTATTCTATCATTACAGGTGACTCTATTGCGAGAGATAAGCACACACTTACTTAACCTAATAAAATAACACTTGGCTATGTCTATATGTACAATTAAGTGTTATTTACATTAAAAAATTAATACAGGACATACTTATTAACATTACCTACAGGTAATTTAATTATTATTGTTGTAGCAAAGCACAAAAAGAGTTGATTTTGTGAATTCATTCAGAGAGCAGCAAAATATATCGGTCGTCTGTGATACACTATTGACTGTGTGCAGTGCGCGCGTGAGTGGCGCCTCCATCAAAAGGTTGGTGGTCGCGGATGGTGTATAAAGCAGCTCCGGTCTACGGCGGCGCCACACGTAGTTGTCTGGCACGCACAGGTTGAGCGTCTGCAGCACCGCGGGGTTGCAAACTATGCCACGCAGAAGCTTTACTATGTAACTAGCTAGAGATAACTCCCGCCTTACTCCAAGTTCGTTATATCCGACCATACCCAAGACGAACAGAGTTGGATACATTAATGGGTAGAAGGGATAAACCCCATACAATTTCATGTACATAAATCTAACAAATTTATTTTGGATTTTTTCCAACATAAGCTTATATTTAGCCTCATGTGGACTCCAGATGACTGCGTTGCATTCTAAATGGCTTTTCACTATTGCCTCGTACAAAGCACGTATTGCCGACATGTTTGTGAACCCGCTCGCTTGCCGCAGGATAAATCCTAAGTTTCTGTAGGACTTTTTACAGACATTGACAATGTGCTCACGAAAGTGCAGATCAGCAGTGAAGCGAACACCTAGGTCCCTGACCTCTGTTACGCGCTGCATTGGGTCCCCGCCCACTTGGTATTGATGGTGGTGCGGCGGTCTCGCTCGGCTGAATGAGAGTACCTGACACTTCGCAACGTTGAAATACAGCCTGTTCTCGTGACTCCAGTCGACCACCCTATCAATATCGGCCTGCAGTCTGTGACAATCTGAGGTATCCTTAATCCTTCGAACCAATTTAAGATCGTCAGCAAAGAGGAGGCAGGTGGAATCCTTCACCACCTCAGGCAGGTCGTTGATCATCAGAACGAACTCTAGAGGTCCCAAATTGCTGCCCTGACTGACACCTGATCGAGTGAAGTACGTGTCAGACCTGTGCCCGGCGCAATCAACGTACTGTCGCCTGTCTCTCATGTAGCTCGCAAAGAAGTGGAGAGTATGCGGAGTGCAGCCAGCGCTTGCCAACTTCGTCAACAGGATGTCATTGTCGACAGTATCGAAAGCCTTTCGGAAATCAAAGTAGGCTACATCCACTTGCCCCCCGGCATCCACCGCTGGTATGAGGTGAGTCATTAGATGTAGCAGATTACCCGTAGTACTACGCGCGGGACGGAAGCCGTATTGCGCTTCCGATAACTGAGCGCTTACTTGTAGGTACAGGGAGCGTTGTATTGCGGACTCAAACACTTTTGCTGGCGTGCACAAAACTGCCACAGGTCTGTAGTCGCTCGTTTCCGGCCCCCCACGCCCCTTTGGAACAGGAACAACTCTCGTGAGCTTCCATCTCTCGGGAAACGTTGCGGACCCCAGACAAGTATTAAAAACATGCAGAAGAGGATCAGCCAGCACTTTGCGACAGTCCTTAAATATAAACGCTGGAATGCCGTCTGGTCCCGCTGAGCGCTTCGGCCCCAGCCGCTCCAGCGCGAGCTGCACCTCCGCCAGCTCCAGACTAGCCACGTGCACCCGCGCGCCGCTCACCGCGCCCGCCGCTGCAGCTGCAGCCGGTTCCAACAGCGCTGGTTCAGGGTTGTAAACCGAATAAAAATATTTGGAGAATTCCACCGTACACTTTCGGTGGTGGTGATGATAATATTATCCTTTTATACCTTATCAGGGACATGGGACATGGGACATGGACAGGCTTGAAGAAGGGATCTCCATTTTTTGCGGTCTTGCGTGGCAGCCTCTAGCTCCTTCCAGCTGAGTCCAGTCGATGCAGCCTCTTTCTCAACTGAGCGCCTCCAGGTAGTGCGGGGGCTTCCCGGCCGTCTCTTTCCATTAGCTTGCTACGTCAGTCCTTGTTTGGACAGGTGACTGTCTGGTCTCCGCAACGCGTGTCCGATCCATCGCCATTTCCTTTCGAGAATTTCTTTGTGTAATGGCTTTTGGTCTGTTACAAATTTACAATGCAATACAATACAATACAAAAAAATATTTATTTTCTCCCAATCACAGTATAAAATATACCCAATGATGGAAAATACAGGTTTTTTTAGAAAAGGAGCAGTGGGAGACAGGAGCCCAAAATAGGTAAGACCCGTGCTATGGATCTCCTGGCATCCACCTCTCGAGATACGTAACAATAAATTTTTATCAATTTATGGTGCAACTATTAAGGTATACAGTTAGCTCCCATAATCCAATGATATGGTTTGTGCCCAGTAAATTCACAGTATACGCCGTAAACATTTGGGTTCGGTGGTACACCAGCGAATACCCTCTGTTAGCTAGACGACCGACATTAGACCGGGAAATAATAAACTTTTCTCACTGGTATATCTTTTTGATGGCGACCTAGCGAGTCTTGGCCGGATTAATTATCTCAGACGAAGAATAATATGTAAATCGGCGTAAATCGGGCCCTAAGAGATCGTTGGTTTGGTTTTATTGGAGGCTCTGTGGATACAAGCTTCTAAGGGCCTTTTGAATATTGCATTTGTAAAATGGATGATCCATGCTCAAGTAGAAAACAGTGCGTTTCATATTTTTGTTGCATTCAGTACCACAGCATTTTGAATTTAGTAGTAGGTTGAACTTTGTAGGCCTTTTGATTTCGTAGCATTTAGAATTTCGTAGTACTTTGAACTTCATAACATTTTGAAATGTACCACTTTGAACCTTCGTAGGCCTTTTTACTTCGTAGCACTTTGAACTTCGTACACAAGTTTGTTCGCCTTTGTACACAAGTTATTGTAAGTGCAATAAAGAATTAAATAATAATAAATTTGTAGCACGTTTGACCTTTGGAGCACCTTCGACTTCCGTAGCATCTTTGACCGTCGTAACACCTTCTACTTTCTTAGCACTTAAAGTTTTTGTAGCACTCTCAGGAGCGAAACTGAAGGCATATTTTTTTCATTTAATATAATATGTAGAACCGTAATCCTAGGATACCCCAAATTGTTCATACAATTTAATTATTATTAAAGATACTTGGCCAAGAGCGCCGGCTAGGTGAGCCAGAGGTTGTGGGTTCAAACTCGGACGAAAATATTTAATCTCTCGGTACATATTCGCACTTAATTACGCATTTTGCCCAGGCCTGTTCGTAGGCGATATTTTATTCAACTTGTCGACACCAAATTGACGTAATCTTAAAAGGGGGCACGTGACGGGCATTTACGCGTGCCTATTAAGGCTCCTCTACACGTCTACAGAGGCATCTGCAGACGTCATCTCCGGATGCGTCCGCCGACGTGTAGAGGGGGTGATTTGCGCATCTGTGGTAGGTATTTAACGTCTGGAGACGCGAACGCCTCGAATCCGATGGTTGTCGGTTTTTTGGCACACATCAAAGGGTTTCGGCTCGAACCTCCGGCGTCTGTCCACACGTCTGCCGACGCATTAGTTTGATCGTAGATGCGAATGAGAGTGCACGCGTGCTTCTTGTGGTTTAATTCCCCCCGAAATTACTAATATGAGCGCCGAGGAAACTTTTAGGTTTATTGAGCTCTGAAAACTGTCTTTGGAATTCAAAAAATAAATATCACAAAAATAAAAATGTTGTAAGTAGGTATAATATTAACAATTTATCTAAATAGCTATTTCAATTATGTTTTTCTATTGAGACTACTGCAAAACTAATTGGATATCTAACCTACCTAAAATACCTACCAGTACATGACATTATGATGATGTTTACCGATACCTAAATATTATAGTACCTACTAAATAAATAAATGGGTGCGGCAGCTACTGTCTCAATATCCATTTTTTAAAAGGGGCGAATGCGTGTTTCGTCCGTCGGGAATGAACATAGACTGATCGACATACAGACGTGTGGACAGCTCGTGGAAATGCATCTGCAGATGCATCTGCCAGCGTCCGCGGACGCATCTATTGACGTGTAGAGGAGGCTTTATGTTAGGAGCAATTTTATGGAGAGAATTATTATTGTTTTTTAGGGTTACGTACCCACTGCTTTTTATCAGCCGCCTTTTTGATGTCTTTCTTCATAAAGGTGGCTGGAAAGCAGTGGAGGCGACCAACAAGCGACCAGGGGCTTAGGGGTCTACCGGCTAAAACGAAGCCGATTACCATTGGCAAAAATCGAAGTTCGATTTATAAAAAATGAACTGGGTGGCAGTAAAATAAACTGGGTGGCAGTACATTTTTCAAAAATCGAACTTTTATTTTCGCCAATGGTAATCGGCTTCATTTTAGCCGGTAGACCCCCTGAGTCTGTAAAGCAATGTTGCCAAAATGGGCTCCCAGTATACGGCTTCAATTACGATTTATCAATGCTGTCGGTCCTTTTAATGCTTTTGTAGTATAGCAAAGAATACTCTGATTCTAATTCTAGAAAATTAGTTCGCTGATTGTCGGAGAAAAACAAAGAAATCCCGGTTTGGTCCTTCTACTGTGACGCTATCAACACGCCAATGCGTTACAGACTTAAACCCCAGGGAGGGAGTTTGGCGTTATAAAGGAGAGGCCTATGCCCAATTGTTGGGGCATTAATGGGCTTAGTTGGCTCCACACGTATTGTCTTTGTCTTTCCTGTGGGCTAGGCCGACTAAGCTGTCAGGATGGTATATGTGCTGGGCAATCCTACTCCATCTAAAACAATGTCCCAGGCACTTCAGCGCCGAGTGGTCTCTTCACCCATCTTGCGTGAGTGAAGGTGCCACTGGACGCTGCATAAATCATCTCATTACGTAGATGCAAAAGGCCTTAGTTATGGGCTAGAGGAATATTTGGTATCTGTATTTAGTGCATTCTTCATAAAAACCGGCCTAGACTAAATCTGACCCACGCTCTGACGCACTGAGTTTTTGCCACAACATCGCATAAGTTATAATGGCGGCGCGGAACCCTCAGTGCCCGAGTCAAACTCGCACTTGGCTGGTTTCATTGTTGTGCAGGATAGGTACTTTGACTTCGACTTCGGGGTCGACTTGGTGACAAATAAGGACGATGTCAATTTATGATTTTGTATGAAAATTGATAACGCATGCTTAATAATTGTATCATCCGCTCTTCCAAAAAAACAATTTGCCGAGGCGAGGGTCTCTGACTTCTTTGCCATGCTGAGGTTACGCATAGCTTCTAGAGTAGTTTGTGTAAAACTAAAAATGTACCTGTTTATAACGACAAGTCCAATATTTAAACACTGGATTTTTATGAAGATCAAAGTAACCGTGTTTATTACGTACATTATAATACATTTGATATTTGGGTTGAAAAAAAATAGGCAGTGCACACGTTTTCAACCCTAATATCTTGCAATCTGTTAAGGATAACCGCATAAAATATAACCAATCAATTAAAATTTTAAGGTACATCTGACATTTTAGCTTCAAATTAGCATAAAATATATATCATAAGCCGCTTAAACGATTTAAATAAAATATACTAGTATCTAAGAACACTCGCTAAAAAATGCCTGCTTTCAAATTGGTTTTCCCATTTAAGAGCTACGGTGCTACGGACAGACACACAGACAGGCACACCCTCACACACAAATAGTGGTCAAACTTATAACAGCTCTCTTTTTTGGTTGGGGGTTAAAATGCTGAAAATGCTGCGTTGGATAGCTCTTATCTTATTCTGAGGTAATGAGCACTTTCTTGATTCGTTTAGTGTATCTGATGAAGGAAGTTATTTTGTACCTACATTTTTCATTGCGTGCGGGCTAATTTACTATGCCCGGCGCCTTAATTTGTCTTTCATGTCATGTGTACTGAAGCTGAATTATACAAGCCTATAATAAAATGAATAAATAATT
Organism: Zelleria hepariella; assembly: GCA_949319315.1. Lineage (NCBI taxonomy): Eukaryota > Metazoa > Arthropoda > Insecta > Lepidoptera > Yponomeutidae > Zelleria > Zelleria hepariella. The sequence continues at coordinate 13,822,370 of OX439395.1, forward strand.
ACTTCATGCAGATTTGCAGTAGAAGGTATTTGTAAGGCTGCTTCCAGACGCTTTATAGGTTGAGAGCTGGTGACCAATCGAGATATTTTTTCGTTCAAGGCTGGGAGTTTGTAGGCTGATAGAGTAGACTTCGCTGAGTCTGGGAAAAATATTTTTTACCCCGGTCGCGGTTGATTTTTTCGACTTTGAAGTTCCCAGCCTTGTTCGACGATAAAAACATACTGAACCCATACATTTACACTTTCAAAGTCGAATAAATCTAACTTTCAACTGCGACCGGCCAAAAAAATATTTTTACCAGACTCAGCGAAGTCTACTCGATCAGCCTAACAACTCCCAGCCCAGCGTTACCAGATTGGGTATTTTTCTCGCAATTCTGGGTAAAAATTTGGCTCCTGGAGAAATTTTGGGGAAAAGAAATCTTTGGAGAAATGTTTGGAGAAAAAGAAAACACAGTGGAGAGTTTTGGGTAGTTAATTTTTTAAATAGTTTTGGGTAGAAATGACGTCACAGATGAAGAGGATATGGTTGTCATGAATATATTAAATTTATTTGAATAAACTTTCTTTAGACGATTTAGTTTGATTTATGTCAATACCATAGACAAAAAGTTTATTTAAACTACAGTGAATGCCATTTGTTTGTTGTTTTACTGGAAGAACCACTAACAAAAACATTGTCTTTGATACTACCAGGCGAAATATGCCGTAGAATAAGGAAAAAAACGAGTCTGGGCCTTTGGGTAAAACCATGGAAAATAGTATCGTTTTGGAGAAAAAATAATTTAAATTTGGGGAGAAACAGAAAAACGCATCTGCCCAAGTAACATTTTAGGTTGTAGAAAGGTTTTGAACAGGTTCTAGAACCTTTGTATGGAAATCTGCTCGTAAGTCTTATAACTCTCAATAAAGTTATATTAACCTTGTAATTACCTTCTGAGTGCCAAAAGGGCCCCGGTTTTAGAACCTTTCTGAGAGCTACAGCACAACCTATAGCTCAAATCCAGAACCTTTCCAATACTTGCATAGAACCTAAATATAACCTTCACAACCTTAATTTAACGTTATTATAACCTTGCAAGACAACTTATAAGTTCTAAATTAGTCTTGGATGTAACTTTATGACAACTTAGAACCTTTTTGATGGATATGAATAAATACCTTTCCAGGACTTACAAGTTTTAAATAGCTTCTGTTTAAGATTTTTTACACAGATTCAAATACTTATTTACAATGGCGTCATTCCTTTTTCGTTCGGCCATCTTTCAAAATGGCTAGATAAGCAAAGTGTTTATAAAAATAATAAGTAGCTTGGTAAAGTCAGGAAATAATCAAAATATAGTGCGATTGGCACTTCATCGTGAAACTTTACGATAATAGTGCTGTATACAAGACGGGCCTTTCATAAGTTAAACATTTCGGATATTTTTTAATAAAATAAAATAAAATAAATTGGTGATCGCGATCGGTGGTAAGTCACATCAGAAATCAAACTACTATTCATATGAAAAATATATATTATAAATCGTGTAGCACATGGTATTTGATTACGCTTTATTTAATTAAAATATTGGTTTTGTTTCGTTTTTTTTTTTTTCATTTTTTAATATTAAATATGGCTGACGTTAGGAAATTACTTGAAAGTATTATGTTTTTCCTTTTCAAAACTATAACAGCTAAGAGCTCTTAAGGTTTTCCAAAATAAGAGCTGAAGGTAATCTCGCGGAGCTACCTCAAACGACAAGGCTGTTTTCAACGCTTCAAGGTTATTACTAGGAGTTGTCCAAGACTTACCAGTTGCGAAAACCACCACTGAGCTAAATTTGTTGCTTTTAAGTTTTGGTTGTAGGGGGACATGCGTTTGACCTTCGTTCAACAAACAGCTACAGGCTGCTCTAAGGGTGGTCATGAACTGAGATCAAAATTGAACTCTGTTTAAACTTAGTATAAAGTGAGATCAATTTTGAACTAACTTTAAACTGAGTTCAAAATTGATCTCTGTTTATATTTAGTTTAGTGAGATCAATTTTGAAGTTACTTTAACCAACTGGTATTACTGAGTTCAAAATTGATATTATTATTATTCGAATCGAATCGAATCGAATCGAATCGAATCGAAACGAAACGAAACAAAACGAGTCGAATCGAATCGAATCGAATCGAATCGAAACGAAACGAATCGAATCGAATCGAATCGGCTATTGCTAGATTCATGGTACACACGACAACACATCAGTTGTTGCAAAATCGCCCGTAACGTAACCGAGCAAAGTGCTAGCGTGTAAGGGTCGACGTGCTGTCGTGTGTACTGATTCAAGTATCAAAACTTTAACTGCCTATATCTCCTAAACGGCTAATGCTAGACCCATGTTTATGGTACTCAAAAAAAGGGTTCAACGAGCTCTACCTGATGAACGCAACAAAAATAACTAGTAGTTCGCCCCGAACTGTGAACTCGCGACCCCATATAAACTTAACAACCCTCGGCAACCCCTCGACCGATTTGGCTCATGTTCGAACTTAAAAATTCTTTTAATTTCATTTACCCGCCTACCAAATTTCATAATGATCCGACCGAATTTACTCAAGTTATCGTCGAACGAACATACATACAAACATACATACATACATACAAACATGCAAACGCCGAATTGTTCCAGTAGACTCGGAGAACTTCGCTCGCTTCGCTCGCTCGTTCAATAAAAAAGAAGTATCAAAACTTTAACTGCCCATATTTGAACGAGCGAGCGAAGTTCTCCGAGTCTACTGGAACAATCCGGCTTTTGTATGTATGTATGTATGAATGTTCGTTCGACGATAACTTGAGTAAATGTAGTCGGATCGTCATGAAATTTGGTAGGCGGGTAAATGAGGCAAATCGGTCGAGGGGTTACTGAGATAGAGGGTCGCGAGTTCAAAGTTCGGGGCGAACCACTAGTATCTCCTAAACGGCCAATGCTAGACCCAAATTAGTAATTTAATTTAAATTGATTCGATTCGAGTCGCATATAATCGAATTAAATCAATATCAAATCAAATCAAATCCAATTCAATCGATGTATGTATGTATGAATGTTCGTTCGACGATAACTTGAGTAAATTTAGTCGGATCGTCAGGTGGGCAGGTAAATAAGGTAAAGAGAATTTTTAAGTTCAAACATGAGCCAAATCGGTCGAGGGGTTGCTGAGATATGGGGTCGCGAGTTCAAAGTTCGGGGCGAACCACTAGTTAATAACATTTTATTATTTTTGTTGCTTTCATCAGGTAGAGCTCGTCGAACCCTTTTTTTGAGTACCATAAAAATGGGTCTAGCATTAGCCGTTTAGGAGATATGGGTAGTTAAAGTTTTGATACTTCTTTTTTTTTTTTTTTTTTTTATCAGGTAGAGCTCGTCATGCCCTTTTTTCAGAGTACCATAAACATGGGTCTAGCATTAGCCGTTTAGGAGTTATAGGCAGTTAAAGTTTTGATACTTATTTTTTATAAATTTTTAATAACTTTTTATTATTTTTGTTGTTTTCATCAGATAAAGCTCGTCAAGTCCTTTTTTTAGAGTACCATAAACATGGGTCTAGCATTAGCCGTTTCGGAGATATGAGCAGTTAAAATTCGATCTGATTCGATTCGATTCTATCCGTTTCGATTCGATTCGATTCGATCCGATTACATTCGATTCGATTCGATTCGATTACATTCGATTCGATTCGATTCGATTAGATTCCGTTGGATTCGATTCGATTTGAATAATAATAATATCAATTTAGAACTCAGTTTAAAGTAAGTTCAAAATTGATCTCACTAAACTAAGTTTAAATATAGATCAATTCTAGGGTCAGCGGACATAACCACATAAGTCCTATAGAAATTGTATAGGACTTATGTGGCTAAGTCTGCCGACCCTAGGATTTTGAACTCAGTTTAAAGTAAGTTCAAAATTGATCTCACTAAACTAAGTTTAAACATAGATCAATTCTAGGGTCGGCGGACATAACCACATAAGTCCTATAGAAATTGTATAGGACTTATGTGGTTAAGTCTGCCGACCCTAGAATTTTGAACTCCGTTTAAAGTTAGTTCAAAATTGAGCTCACTTTAAACTAAGGTTAAACTGAGTTCAATTTGGATCTCAGTTTAAGTATCGTTCATGAATACCACCCTAAGGCCCGGTTTCTGAATTGAGAATTTCACTAACCAAATGCTTAAGTATCGTTCTGTCACATTCTCTTGTGTGACATCTGCAGTGACAGAACGATACCTAAGCATTTGGTTAGTGAAATTCTCAATTCAGAAACCGGGCCTAAGGGTGGTATTCTAAAAGTATAAAAACATGTTTGTGGTATATGGTCCTCCCTTATTTTTCATTATTATTATTTTGTTGTCGTATCCTCCATTATTACACATACATTCTGTAAAAATTGGTATTTGTATTTTTTTTAGTGTGAAAAATGTTTTAATACTTTCCAAAAAAAACTTCACCAAAACATCTATTTCATTTAAAAAAATACATATTAATTTAATGTGTACTTATTATCTTGAATACCCAGCTTTCCATTAGTGTCACTAAATGAAAAAAAATGGCTTCATCGATTTAAAGGAACAGCTGAAAATTACAAAAAAATAAATAGCGAAATCGAACTGATACGAAGTTTACATAGAACAGAAGTTTACAACTAGTAAATAATAAAAATAATAAAACTTACCGTTGTATTAATCATTCATAACATTTTCACGCACTTTACGCTTAAAATTTCCACTCCTTTTTTTGTATCACCCTGTGTCGGTTCATTTTTCAAGACGCGTAATGCTTACAATGTATACCTATTCTTTGAAGTCGCGGAGACAACTGTCGGGTTTTGAGGATGCCTCTCAAGCTTTAAAATATTCCTGTAGGAATTGAATCATGCCTTCAGCGCAAAACAACAGCTTATTGGTTTTGTTTTTCACCACACAGTCCTAATTTGTTTGCCTAGACAACTCTGATCTAACCTCAAAGTTGTAGGTAGGTTTTAGAAACTACTTATAAGCAATTTCAACTTTTCAAAACCTTATGGTAATATCAAGGTTAAAAATTTAACCTTTAGATCACACATAAGTTAAATGACAGCCTTTCCAGAACCATATCAGTAGCTTACGACAACTATAAGATCCTGACGCTGTAAGCTCTTGAAACACAAGTCATAATAACGTTAACGTTAACTCTTGTCAGCAACTTCAAGGTTTTAACAATAAACTATTAGTTTTAGGACTTAGTAATCATTCTCAAATACTAAATTTAACCAACTAGCAAATCATTAACCTTTGTACAACCCTTCTAAAACCTAAAGGCAATTTTTACAACTTAGGCCCAAATGAAATGTTACTTGGGTGGCAACCCTGTCCCAGCCTTGTATAAAAAAATATCTCGATTAGTCACCAGCTCTCAACCTATTATAAATAACAGTGTTTATCACCTAAGGTTAAAATTTCACGTTTACATAATAATTTAGGTTGTTACTATTTCTCAAGGTTCATGTTTGGAAGGTTTTCGCGAAGCAAGGTCTGAAATGAATAATATGAAGTACTTAATTCGAGAATTATTCAAGCTTTCATTGTGAAATTGTAGTATTCTCAGAAGTACTCCACCATTAATGAATTAGATTAGTCCTTGTAAGAAACTCAAGGCAAAACCTGAGTTAAATCTAAAGTTAGGACTTTATTGTTACTGAAATTTAACAACTTACACACTTTACACTTACTTTGTGTCTTATTTTCGGCCATAGCGACTGCATACAAGGGCGGGGGCAAATTCTCGCTTTCGACACAATATCTCAAAGGAAAAATCACATTTTGCGTCGAATGTCACATCTATTCTTACGAAGTCATTCCCGACGTAAGACACGAGATTTCTGCGAGATGTTTGACATGACTCGAGTGGTCGGGAGCAGTCAAGATCGACATGACATGAGATTTTTCCTTCGAGATGTGTCGAATGCGAGATTTCGGAGAATTAGCCAGATTTATGGTTCAGGGTTTCGCTGGTGTGCCCTCAGGAGATAATGCGAGTGCGGCCGCAAGCATTAGTATAATAGTGAGGGAGGCGACCATTGAATGAATAAAATAACACCTTGTATGTCCCACCCCTCTATCAGAGAGAGGGTTGACTACAACTGCCCATTACGGACTGTCAATTTTTGCTTTGAAGTTATAGGAGTAAAGCCTCGACCTGTGGCGTAGCTACATAGGGGCAAATAGGGGCAAAATCCCGGGGCCCCCAAGCCCAGGGGGCCCCCTTGGACCCTTACACCAAACCGTATTGAACTATCGTAAGCACTGCCCATTTTGTATTTCGTAAACGGTAAAACTTACTTGTATTATGTCGGCTACACCGACATAATACAAGTAAGTTTAACCGTTTACGAAATACTAAACGTATTGAACTATTGAAATCGTATTGAACTAGCTAAACATTCTCTAAGGAAAAATTCAATAATTGATTTCTCTGTTTTAGACTGATTTTTTCAAGGGTCCTTTGAGTACTTTTTGTTTTTTCTGAAGCATTAACCCGTGCTAGGGAATAATTTAAACATTTATAATAAGTTGAAAAAGGTGGAGGCGAGAGGTTGCGGGTTCAAGTCCTGTCGCCAGTGAATTTTTTCAACTTATTATAAATGTTTAGGTCCTTTAAGTATTCAATAGTATTTTAATATACCCATCTATATTTTGACTTGATAAAACCTAAACAGTTAAGGTGGGGCCCCAGTTTGTGCCCCAGGGCCCTTGGTTACCTAGCTACGCCACTGGCCTCGACCCTCAGGTTTCCTCACAAAGTGTTCCTTCACGGATAGCAAAGTAATGATGAGGTTGGAGAGATAAAGAAGGCTGTGGGTTGGGAAATGCGCATCGACAGTTACTTGACTCGGTAGCTCAATTGGTAGAGCGCCTGCACGGTATGCAAGAGGTTGTGGGTTCAAGTCCTATCCCGAGCGACTTTTTTAATGTTATAAAAAATCTTTTAAGCAAAGTAAGATTTAATTTATATAAAATTAATTGAATCTCGAAAGTTTCAGTGTATAATTATGTTCCATTTAACAATGAATAGAAAAATTCATTCGTTTGAAAACATTGCATAATTAACGCTTGCACTTATTTGACATTGACATGCTAGCAGTATATTAACCACTCTTGTGGTTCTCTTGCCAAGTAATTTAAATTAAATTAAAATAATAATTTACAATTTATTCAGTGATTTTGATAGTGTATGAGGATTTCGGTTTCACTTACTTTTTAGGTGTAAGTATAGGTGGAGCATGTCCAGCACCACGAACCATTGCCCGCAGTGGTCCATAGAAAAAGGGATCCAAAAGATCAACATGGCCAACATCCTCATTTCGCTGCTACCGCGCGCGATCGGCCGTGTGGACCCGGCTATTGATCCATTTTGTCACTTTCGCATCGACCTAAAGGATTTTTGGACCCCTTTTTCTATGAACCACTGTGGGTAAATAGCCGGGTCCACCCCGAACGATCCAAAGGACTCTGATCGCGCGTGGCAGGAGCGAAATGAGGATTTCGGTTTTACTTACCTTTTTTGGTGAAGGTGGAGGTGGAGTATATCCAGCATCACGAACCATTGCCCGCAGTGGTCCCTAGAAAGAGAGATCCAAAAGATCCTCGAAGTCCATGCGAAAGTGACAAAATGGATCAATAGCATTGTAAATACGACAGCACGTTGACCCTTACACGCTAGCACTCTACTCGTTACGGGCGACGTTACAAAAAAAGTGTACAGTCTGATATGCTGTCGTGTGTACACAATAATATCAAATTAAATTAAATTAAATCAAAATTGTTAAGTAAGTAGTTAAACAGATTGTAAAGAGAAGGAGCGGGGCCTCCTGACACAGGTAATTATTTACTTACTAGGAGGTCCCAGCCTATGTACTATTAGGACTTTTTGAAATGAAATAAATGATTATTATTATTATTACCGGATGATCCAGCTTGCTCCGATTGACCGCGGGGCGCGCTGGATCGTCCAATACCTCATGAACAATGCAAAATTGTGTCCTAAGTACCTCCAGACATGCCGCAGTAATAACCGTTACAGTAACCTTATTAATTAGCAACAACATAATTAAACCGGGTCAGCATTCCACGGTAACCTTCGTCAGAACGGGCTTAAATTATGTGTGCTTCAGCTTTACTACGCTTACACTAATAACGCTAGGGTGTTCGGAAAAAAGATTTATGGAACTTGTGACCAGGGGCCTTAGCCTGTAACGCAATGGTGCCAAAATGGGCTTCCGGTTGACGATTTCAATTACGATTTATTAATGCTGTCAGTCCAGTGTCGGTCCTTTTAGTGTTATTGTAGTACAGCAAAGAATATTATGAGTCTAATCCTAGAGGATTAGTTCGCTAGTTGTAGGAGAACAACGAAAACTCCCGGTTTTGTCCTTCTACCTAGGACGGGTTCACTACGCCTTGCCGAATAGGACGCCATAGATACGCCATTGTGTTACAGGCTAAGGCCCCAGGGCATAGCCTGTAACGCAATGGTGCCAAAATTGGCTACCAGTTGACGTCTTCAATTACGATTTATTAATGCTGTCGGTCCATTTAATATGTTGTAGTACAGCAAAGAATATTCTAATTCTAGAGGATTAGTTCTCTGGTTGTGGGTGAAAACGAGGAAACCCCAGTTTTGTCTTTCTGCTGGGACGATGTATCGACACGCCATTGCGTTACAGGCTAAGGCCCCTGGGCCTCTAGTCTGTAACGTGATGGCGTGTCGATGGCGTCCCAGTAGAAGGACTAAACCGGAGGTTTTCTCCTACAACCAGCGAATTACTCCTCTAGAATTAGAATCAGAATATTCTTTGCTGTACAAAAACATTAAAAGGACCGACCGCATTCATAGATCGTAATTGAAGCCGTCAATTGGGAGCCCATTTTGGCACCATTGCGTTACAGACTAAGGCCTCAGTTTTCCATCCTCAGATTCAGACAATAATAAAAGCCATCCAATCGTTAAAAAATCGCGTCTTGGCGGCCAATGTTGTAACAATCTCAATGGGCTGTTTTTTTTATTAAAAACGAAAATACCTACTCGGTCAAAAAATTTGCACAAGCGATATACTTTCGGAGTTATAAGGGACTGAAAGTTCGACCAAACCTTCGAAGTTTCTATTAAGCCGTCTTTGCTATCTCATTTCGGCAATTTTTCACGCTACTAAAATGGCAAATCAGATGCATTTGTTTACTATGACGGCTTAATTTGTCACTGTACAAAAATCTAATATTTGAACAACCCTGAATCTGACCATGTGGACCTCTAGTCTAACAAACACTTTGGTGAGATCAGTTCACTGAAGTTTTCTGACAGTTGGGGCAATTTTCTTTACTACTGTAGCCTGCACCCTGTAGCCACCAGTCTATAGATGCAAAAGATAACAATGACGATAAACTTTATCGTCGTTTCAATCATAACTTCCAAGGGTAGGGGGAAGTCCCCCAGTGGCGGACACATAAGGTTTTTTTAAAAATAATAAAAAACCGCTTCGTGAAAAATCACTTTATTTATGAAATAATTAACTCAATTAAGTATAAAATCAAAATAAATCAACAAAAATGCAACTTCCGCATAAACTATTTTATAAAACAAAATTAAACTTCGTTGATAAAATATACAATTCTTGAAAGTGGCACCTAATACCGGACGGACTTAAGTTCGAACCCCCAGCTCCAGACACTTTCAAAACAATCTGCATCGATCACATATGTAGGCATATGCACATTCAGGGATGTCTGCGCATGCTTCATGTGCCCACCCATTGCAGCTAGAGCTATGGATCCATTCTTCTTCAACAACTTGCTTAGTTTATTTAGAAAATCACATCTAAATAAACTAAGCAAGTTGTTTTTTCTGTGTCAGGTTCAGTTCAGGTTTGTCTGTGTCCGGAGTCACTTATTCTCCACGGTTCAGTGCCGATATCTTCTCGTGTAGAGTGCTTTATGGGATGATAAAACGCGACGAAGCCTGGAAGACCCAAGATATCATGGCTTGAAAACTTACACCATTGGTTCCAATAATCCACGACCTCCTTGTTCAGTTTGGCAGCCCTAAAAAGAAAAAATAGCCAAGATGATTGCCAACCTCCGACAGGAGCTTCTTCTTCTTCTTGTAGTGCCAAGAAGAAGAAGAAGCTTCTCTCATGCTCATTTCTTTGCACAAAACTTTGTCTAAATCGCAGTTTGTAACCTTTATTGTTCCCATTTTTCTTTCTTTTTGGTCCCCTCCATCTCTTTCACTCCGTTATTCCAACCTCTGAAAAAACGAACAACAATTTTTATAAAAAGTGTATATAATTACCAGAAAAAAAAAATTGTTCCTTGTCCGGTGCTAAGGGACACCTTTATGTCCGGTACTAAGGGACAAGGAATCCCCAAAACTACGTGTTTAGTATCAAAACTGGTTTGGAAATTGGAAAAAACTTTCACAATCTACAAATAACAATGGAATACTATCTTTATTTATAATAAGCATAAACACGTACACACTAAATCTTAGCAGTAACACTAACTTGGATCTTGAGTGACACAGCATTCTCCCGCCAAAAACAGCAATCGCCCGCTCCCACCGTGGCCTTTCGCGTCACTGGCCAGCCGTGTTCCGTGAACCTGTATTGCTTTGCTCCCCCGCACCCTTGTCGCCCATCTTTAAATCGGTCGCGTTATAACTTGCCGAGATAGTACGATTGTCCGGCGCTAGGTGCCGTCCGGCGTTACGGGACTTCCCCCTACATCTCGAAGAGCCCTGCAAGTTTGCGATAAGGTTGATTGCAAAACGATTGGCCATCAAAAAGGTTGATGTCTCTGTTTACCCCCGAGGGAGTTAAAGGCGGGCGCTTTAGTGCCATTTGTGCTATTTGCATAACTTTGCAGTGACTGCTACGACTTGTTATTTTACTCTGTACAGTGATACGTTGTGAGATTGAGGTAAATAAAAGATCAGAAACTTCAGGAGTGTATTGCTACAATTTACTCCTAGTAGTTCGCCCTGAACTGTAAAATCGTGACCTCAGTTACAGATGTGTAACTTTTTGCTAACACCATTAGCGCAGACGTGCGCGCTTTGCATAATTATAAACTGTACAACGCCATATTATCTCGGCAGTCCTTTGATATTTTGGCTCATGATCCAATAAAAAAAAATTGAGCATTTGTGTTACAGATGTTGGCGTAAAGATAATCACACCAAAAACATTTTCATGTAAAAAATTTGCCAAGACGAGACCATAGAAGCTTGGCTCTACATGAGATTTGATAGCTTTTTGACAGTGCGAGGTGTATGGTCTCGTCTTGGCAACATTTTTTGCATGCATGTATTTGGTGGGATTATCTTTACACTAATATCTGTACAAATGCTCAAACGTATCTGTACAAATGTATTTGTACAGACACAAAATGCTCATCGCTCGAATTTACTTAAATAGGAGATCTAAAGTTTACACAGAAATGTTCGTGTAATGTGCTTACGTGCATTTGCAAACGTATCAAACGTAAACCATTGATTTTATCTTATCTCTACATCTACGCCTGTAATCCAAATATGCCCGTGTTTAAGTTTATGCGTAGATTACTGTTCGTCAGGCAGTGTAAACTTTGGACCCCAAAAGGGTCTTCGATTTCCGCCCAAACTCGGTGTGCGAAGCTGCTAAAGTTTCCGCCCAAGCATTAAAGACCTTGTTATTAAACTTCGTTTAATAACAATCCATTTATTTCGAGTAACATTATATTTTATTAATCATAGAATAACCTACAAATTTAAAAAATATATAAAAAAAAACACTAAAGGTGCCGCACACACCGCCCGGAGTTCTGCGTTCCGCGTTCAGAGTTCTGCGTTCAGAACGCGGAGTTCTCGTAAAGCAAATCTAAGAACTTGAAACTCAGAAAGCGGAACTCCGGGGCGATGTGTCCTGTGCCTTAGTAAAATGGTATCCTAGGTTACAGGGTTAATTTTATTTTGTCTCGCTTCCTTGTAGCTACCCCCTCTAGCCATAGGTTCTGACGACTGAGAAATGACTTCCCATCAGAAGCAAAAACCTCGGAAGTCATGATAATCAAACTAGTGGTTCGCCCCGAACTGTGAACTCGCGACCCCACATAAACTTAACGACCCCATATCTCGGCATCCCCTCGACCGATTTGGCTCATGTTTGAACTTAAAAATTCTTTTAATTTTATTTACCCGCTTACCAAATTTCATAACGATCCGACCGAATTTACTTAAGTTATCGTCGAACGAACATACATACATACATACAAACATACAAACGCCGGATGTTCCAGTACACTCGGAGAACTTCGCTCGCTTCGCTCGCTCGTTCAATTACCTTAAATCAAATCATAATCGCCTATTGAATATTTGTAAAAGATTGGGGTATTCAATTAATAGTTTACAATCTAAATCCTACAAATATCTCGGTAATTTTTGTGAGTAAAAATCACTAAATTTAAAATTTTAAATACCCCCGGCTGAACTGATTTTGATAAAACAATACCTTCTTTCAAATAAAAGAAACCGCATCCAAATCGGTTCACCCGTTTAAGAGCTGCGGTGCCACAGACAGACACACACACATAAAGTGGTTAAACTTATAACAACCCTCATTTAAGGTCGGAGGTTAAAAAGAAAATCAATATCATTTCCTAATTAGTCAAATGGAAACCTGAATAACAAGTAAACTGGCCAGAATTCTTATACCGAATTCCCGAAATAAAACCGTAAAATAGGGTTATACAAAATAAAAGAGCGGTCAAACAAAGCAAAAACATTCGACTTTTCCTAGAAATCTGTTGATTAGAATTATACTTTATACTTTATTGCACACAAAAACATAACATCTTAGATAATAATATAAAGAAAAGTAATAGTGTACAAGGCGAACTTATTTCTGAAGAAATCTCTTCCAGTCAACCCTTGGTGTGGAGAAATGTCAAATTATAATATTTTATAAACTGAAGAATTTCTTTAAAAAAAAAATTTGTACTTGTATATTATTATTTCAAACCATATTTTTTTACTATGTACTAATTTAACTAATCGAACCGTATCCAATACTTACGCATACACTTTAAAAGTCAGTTTAGCAACATTCGGTAGGTATCGCATATTTTTTCTTTGGTAAAGAAACTCCCTCATACCATCATAATCGTGCTTTTAAATGGTTTGAATAATGCATTTTTTTTTGTACCCTGTATGGTGTCCTACTGCAGGGCAAAGGCCTCCCCCCTCTCGGCCCAGATTTTACGGTCCTGAGCCACCCCCGACCACTCCAGCAAATATTTATCGAGATCATCTCGCCATCTACGTCTTGGCCGGCCTCGTCTGCGGTGTCCACCGCTGGGCACCCACTCGGTGGCGAGTCTCGCCCACCTCTCCGGGTGCATTCGGCTAATGTGGCCAGCCCAGTTCCACTTCAATTCGGCGGTCTGAAGGCCCACGTCGGCAATAAATACATTAAATACAAATAAATTAAGTGCAAAGTAACGAATCTAAAACAGCTAATGCAAGATGAAAATTAATCCAAAATACCACTTTTTATATTTTCTAAAGCACTAACCCGTGCTAGGGAAATTTAAAAATATTTTTATCAGGTTAAAAAAATCGCTCGGGACAGGATTTGAACCCGCAACCTCATGCACACCGACCAAAAAATGAGCTACTGAGTCAAGTAACTGTCGATGCGAATTTTCCAACTTCATTGATACTTTATAGTAGTTTATGCAACTGTCATACAACGTGTTACAAAAGATACTAACTCTTTTTACAGGGTGTAACCTGCTGGTCAACATAATGACAAATCTGCAAAAAAAAGTTGAAAAACACAACTTTTTTTTTATAACCTCAAAATTGAAAAATTTTCAAAACTTTTTTGTTTTTAGATTTAGCTCCAATTAAAAAATATGGTTGATTGCTTAGCTGTATTTTAATAGCTTCAGGCTGTTAAAACATAGTGAAAGTCTACGGAAACAGTATTTTAAAAATACTTTTCTCCCGTCACAGTGCTTACATTTAAATTATTTAAAAATCAACGGAACGTCATAGAGCTAAAAAAATATTTTCGTTGTGATCCCTAACATCAGGTACCATGACCCTGTAAAAAGAGTTAGCATCTTTTGTAACACCTTGTATAAGAGAGATTCTTAGAATACGAGTGTGGGTTTATAATACGAGGCGAAGCCGAGTATGATAATAGTATCACACGAGTATTCTAATATCGTCTTTTATGCAGTTGCATACACTACTTTATCTTCAATCATTTATCATTTTCCAATTTTTTTGGTTTAATTGTCACGGAACTGCACAGAAAAAAAAAGTAAACTAATAATGGCGGCAAAACAAATCCAAAGTAAACACAAATGTCAAATAAAATGAAAAAGAAAGCGGACGTTTTTTTTTATTCGTTCCAGTTGGTATAGAGGCAAAGAAGTCATACTTACGTACAGCCAGTGCTCGATTCACAGAATAGTTTACTGCAAGGAGAATTTTAACCGGAAGTGTATCAGCAAGGAGAATTTACACCGGAAGTGTATCGTAATAACAAAAAAAGTTATTTTACGATACAGGTTGGCAAAAATTCTCATACAAAACTTGTATCGTAATATATTTTTTTAATTTTTACAGTTGTCTGTGAAATAATACTCAGTCTTATGTGTCAACTTTTAAGATCATAATTCGAATCTAACGACATGAGTGTAGATAAAAATCTTTATAAAATCCACCATACTCCAATATCATGTCCATAGCGCACCCACACAGCCTTTCTTGTAACGTTACAACCCCTGAAACCTCCAGTCGCTAGTATCACGCAGGCGGCCGCCCTAGATGGTCGCGCCCTCCGTAGGGTTAGAATTCGAAATTAGAACGTGCGTTCTACGTATCGCGCTTTTGAATTTCTTTTTTTTTTGTTTTCTTTTCTTTAGTGCCAGTACTGCGTTCTTTTTTATTTGTGAGTGCGTTGTAGTTTATGGTTTGCTTTCGGGATTTTGACAGAAAGTTTGTTTTTGAATAAAGAAGAAAATGTTTGTGAAGTGAAGTTTGCCAACTATGGTAAGTACGTAAATAAATTCTTAAGAATAAGAATAGAATAAAAAAGGTTTATTACCAAAAAGTTTTACAAAAATTCTACCTTTATGAAGACACAATTATTAAATATAAACCTTTTTTGGTAATTAAATGAGGACACGCTTAGCTGTGCCGCCATCGCCATACAGGCGTTAGAGACGTTTTACAGCGTGCCCCTAGAGTTTAGATTATGTTAGGTTTAAGCATAGATGGTGCGTGATCACTTAATAGTAAAATTGGATTAAAAAACAAACAAACCTCATTATGTTGGTGTGATTAAAAAGGGTAAAGAATAAAACATTAATAAATTTTGGTACACAATACGCAAAGTTAGTGCGGTACTAGTCTTTAAAATATTTGCAATAGTGTGTATTATGGCGGAATACAACAAACCTAACAACTAACCGTCCTATTTCGCGTCAGCCATAAAGGAATTTCATATTATGAAAAAAAATCCTAGATAGCAAAGGTAAATGTTGAAAGGGAAGATTTAGGTTTTTTTGTACGAATAAAGTGAGCTGTCAGTCATGTCTTTGAACATCCATTATTGTGCCCTATATTGACGTCCGACGCGACAGGTGGACGACCGATATGAGTTTTTATACCTGTCCAATACACATGGCAAAAAATATACACGAAGGGCAGGGACAGTGGACTTTTGGGTAAAGTAGATTTTTAAACTGATCATCATCATCATCATCATCAGCCTGTTAACACCTACTGCTGAGTAAAGACCTCTTCTTGCTCACGCCACCTCTCACGATCCTGTGCCAGACGCAACCACTGTTTTCCGGCTACTTGGGCTATGTCGTCGGACCATCTGGCTGGTGGTCTGCCAACCGATCTCTTCCCTTCTCGGGGTCGCCATTCCAATACGTTATAAAATGTAGCAATTATTTAAACATATTTTTTAAAACGCCTTTATCACACAGAATATTATTTTTGAACATTAATTGACGAAATAAGATTTAAGCCGGCCACATACAGGTGGAATTTTACGGAGACGGAAAAACAAATGGGGATTCCGAACGCAGCAACTTCATACAAATCTATGAAAATAAGGTCCATAGTAGACTTGTATGCAGTCACTGCGTTCTGAATTTCGATTCAATTTTTTTCTGTCCGAAATTCCGTCTGTATGTGGCCAGCCCTGTGCTTTATTTTGTTATAGGGTTAAAAGAATCGCTCTGGACAGGACTTGAACCCGCAACCAAGAGGTATGCAAGAGGTTGTGGGTTAAAGTCCTGTCCAGAGCGATTTTTTTTAACCTTAGAAACAAAATCTTTAAAATGTTCCCTAGCACGGGTTAGTGCTTTAGATAATACAAAAAGATTTATGCCTCGAAGGCAAATTGCAGCGTAAAATATTACTCTACAAGGCAATTTAAAAACTCGGAAGCTCAAATACGACAGTTAGTATTTCTAACCGACTTCCAAAAAGGACGACGTATTCATAATATTTTCTATGTTTATACCTCAGACCTTTTTTCTCGGTAGACCGATTTTGATGATTCTTTCTTTTTTTGTATTCTTTCCGTGTGGTTTCATAAAAAAATGAATATCTGACGAAAACGTTGGAAATTGAGAACGGAACTCCTCAACGTATAGCAGCGGACCACTCGAAATCAGTGCAGTAGCGTAATAACAGTGCACCTTTATTAGGCTACACTTCACTCGTAGTCGGTTTTTATTTCTTTCATGTTCAACGACTTTTTTCCAATCAATGTAGAAATTTAATACGAAATTTTAAGAAGTCGTAGATCACAAGTTGTTGCATACAAAAATATAATAAATAACTGAGACGTGTTTTTGATTTTAAGTAAATAAAAATACAACTGTATAAAAATACTGAAGTATTTTTTTTAGAGTGCATCACAATGAGAGATAGTAAGTTTTAATTTGGCGTACATGTAACCACATTACAGTAAAATGTTATTTTGATGGAATGTTTCAAATATAAGTAGTGATTCGCCCCGAACTTTGAACTCGCGACCCCATATCTCAGCAACCCCTCGACCGATTTGGCTCATGTTCGATGTTCGAACTTAAAAAATCTCTTTGACCAATTTACCTGCCTACCAAACACGAAGATCCGACTAAACTTACTCAATTTATGGTCGAAAGAACATTCATACATACAAACATAAAAACATACATACAAACGCCGGATTGTTCAAGTAGACTCGGAGAACTTCGCTCCCTCGTTCAATAATATTTTTTTTTTACATTCCATCGAGTAGAGGGAAACGACAATTTTTCCAAGCAAATAATTGAGGAAGAAATCTTAAGAATGAAGGCCTAAAAAATGCTAAGCATTATTTCCTCGAGTACAAGTCTCTGGCATTCTTATTTGATCCAAATAAAACCTTGGACTTTGAAAACTTTTAAATTGCCAAAGTTGATCGAGTAAGTAGATTGAACTATACAGACTTTGTCTTTCCAAGAGCCGCGCCTTGAACTGTCGAGTTTTCGCCTTCCAGATGTTTAGTTTATGGACAGTTGAAGTATTGGCATTAATCGGGTATTTACAGTCACCAAAAATTTAAACAAAAAAAAACCGGTAACTGCAAGTCGGACTGGGGGTTTCGTACCGCCATACAATTTAAACAAATCGGGCTGTACGGATCCTCGGTGCGTTAGTTCGACTCGCGCTTGACTGTTTTTTACTATTTTGTTGTTATACCATAAATATAATAAAAAAGTCACCATTAATTTTTTTTCAAAATGAATGAATCTACATGAGATTAAACGATAAATAGACAGAGATGCCTTTTTGTAAATTGTGGATAACAGACTGCCAACATAATAAATTATAATTAAGTAATTTGAATATTTACGTTTCCATGCTGACATGTTTGTGTTTTATGAGTACGAAATCTTGGATTATATTTATTTTAATCGGGTAATTTACTTTTAATTTCAAGCATGAATTAATATGTTTGAGATCTCTTTGGAAAATCCCAGCAAGTCGAATATTAAACATTATTTTAATCTTCTTGCCAGACATGAATCGATTTTAAAAGGTTGCGATAAAGCACATCAAAGGGCATCTTAATTAATTTTGTATAACCATAATCAATCATATGCCAAGAAAAGACCCTCAGCTTCTTTGGACACAGAATGCTATCGCCCAGACATCGTCTAGAGAAAATCATAGGGGTAATATTGGGGCAGGTGAATGGCAAATGCGCCAGGGGAAGGGCTCCAACCAGATGGTCTGATGCGATAAGGGCAGCGGCTGGAGGAAGCATTCACCGGGCAGTTCATATGACGGAAGACCGCTCCCAATGGAAGCGAGTATGACATGGTCGTGATCCTGAGCCATGAGGAATCGATTAAGGAGAAGAAACATTATCAAGGAATTATTGAACGAGCGAGCGAAGTTCTCCGAGTCTACTGGAACATTCCGGCGTTTGTATGTTTGTATGTATGTATGAATGTTCGTTCGACGATAACTTGAGTAAATTTAGTCGAATCGACATGAAATTTGTTAGGCAGGTAAATAAGGCCTAGAGAATTTGTAAGTTCTAACATGAGCCAAATCGGTCTAGGGGTTGCTGAGATATAGGGTCGCGAGTTCAGAGTTCGGGGCGAACCACTAGTTTACTTCTGATACAGATTCTCGGAATGTTGATTACACAAATCTTTAACGAGCTTTTGCCCGCGACTCTATTTCCACCAGGTTCGCGCAGACTTAGATTTTTTTTCTTTATTGATATCAGCGGAAACGAAGCCACGGGAAAAATCTAGTTCTGTTTACCAAGCGGCTTCATTCCAAATCCAGCTGCCTAAGTTAATACTCCGTGCAGTTTTAGTGGTTTTAAAGCCGAAGGTATTTTGTTGCACTGATGATTTTGAGCCAAATTATATAATTTCATTCCAAAACGCGCGAAAAAAAAATCACTTCTCCATACAAATGGTGTCGATTGGCGATAGCCGTTTGTATTGGGAAGTGTTTTTTTTTTCGCTCGTTTTGAAGTAAAATTTTGGAATTTGGCTCAGAATCACGAGTGCAACTAAATACCTTCGGCTTTAAAACCACTAAAATACCACGGTGTATAACAAAATGTATCTTTCATAGAATTCTTCATCTATAACAGCTTTACAATAAATGTTTCTATTTAAAAACATCATTACTAGTGGTTCGCCCCGAACTATGAACTCGCGACCCCATATCTCAGCAACCCCTCGACCGATTTGGCTCTTGTTCGAACTTAAAAATTCTCTTTGCCTTATTTACCTGCCTACTAAATTTCATGATGATCCGACTAAATTTACTCAAGTTATCGTCGAACGAACATTCATACATACATAAAAACGCAAGATTGTTCCAGTAGACTCGGAGAACTTCGCTCGCCCGTTCAATAACTACCATTAAAGTAACTATAGCTAAATTAATTGGCTTTTTGTGACTTTTAAAGGTTTTCTTTTTTAAAATTTTTGAATGCATGTAAGTAAGTAAGTAACTCTTTATTGCACAAACGAAAACATTTTACAAATAAACATGTATTGTTTTAATGCATGTATTTTTTGGTCTTTTGTTAAGTTAATTTGTCATTTATGTGAATTTGTATGTACCTTCTAATAACTCTATGCTATAACTCTGCTAAAATCTTACCTTGAACCTCTCCGGAGCTAGATTCAATATTGGACATCAAGCCAGACGATTCAAATGGCAATATCGCAAATTCAAACTAAGTTCAATCAAACAGATTCCAACTTGCGGCGGGCGTGGGCAGCAAGACGGAAGGACTACAGATTGAAAGCTACTACGGTCGGCCACAGTCTCGGATACCCCATGGTAGCTCTTACCGCGCGCAGCATAAGGGCGACAATCAAACAAAAAGTGGTATGCTAGTTTGTGGCTGACTGTACAAGATGGAATAGTACAGAGTATGATAATATCTTCTTAGCTTCGTTGGTCTTATTCAGAGGAAGCATAGTTGGAAGAGTGATTCTTAACCGATAGGCAAAGTTAAGGCGACGGTCAATCAAGGCACACTAGCACCGCCAATGAAAAAATATTCATAAAATATCTTCTTTTTGGGTACAAGTTTTGATAAAAACGAGGCGTCAAATGAGATTTTCTATACTCAACTATTATTAGCACCTAAGACCTACATCCCAGATACTTTGAATAAAATCTGCGCAAGTCAAAAGTGCGGGATTTATTCGTAAGTTCTTTCTAAAATCTGAAACCTTAAAAACATGATTTGATTCATTACAAAAAAGGGTTTAGATTCCAGATCCTAGAACCTACAAATAAATCCCGCAGAAGAAAAAATCTTTTGACTAGTGCGGAATTTACTCGCTGAGCGAATTTACTCGCTCTAGGATCTGGAATTTAGGCCTTAGCTCCTAAATATAGTAAAGTTAAGCCTAGGGATTATCATATGACGGCTCGTTTTTAGCAAAAACGCATCCAAAAAGGAAATAAGTTTTTATTTTATTTGCGCTATTGTGCCCGAACTTTTTCTCTGAGAGAAAAGGCTTTGATATCGATGTCACATGTCGATGTTAAAGCTCCATACAATATGTATGTACCGCTCTTTGTAGATAAAAAAAAGTGGAGAGAGATGTCGTATCCATTTAACGAAATATGAAAGAAAGAAAGAACACATTTATTTAACGCCACACGGACACAGACAAACGATTTACATACATATTCAGCTTAAATCTACTTATAGTAAAATAAAAGCTAAAACAAAAATTATGTCCATGCAGCGGTAAAACGGCCTGATGCTCAGCATTTGCTGCAGGACAATAAAATGTGCCTACAGCGCTGATTTTCAGCACAGGCCAAAGTAGGTGACTCATGGACATCCAACCAAAAACGGACACGCACTGCAACAACAATACAATACAATACAATACAGTACCTACAATATAATACAATACAATACCTACCTGCATACATACATACATACATACATACATACATACCTACATACATTGAAGACAGATAGATATACTTATACTCGTGTAAACTTGTGATATATCTAGACTTAATTAATTGGTAAATACAACATATTCGGTAGCTACATGAACTTACATATTATATTACATAGGCAGACAGATACACAATATAAGATTACACAATATAAGGTAATTTTAATACGTATAATATATAATAATACAAACTTCATCATAAATTGATAACAAACAAATGCTGGAAAGGATTACGCGTTTTGTATGCTCAACAAATAACCCCTAAGTTTGACCTTAAAGGTATACCTGCTGGTAAGGACTTTTAGAGGAGGGGGAATGTCGTTCCAGCATTTGGACGCCGCAAATCTGAAGCTGCCTCGAAAAGCTGCCGTATGGTGCCCCGGAATAATCGCTCTTATCTTATATTGGTGCTCGCTATAGGACCATTTGATTTTGCGGTACAGGTACTCCGGAGTTTCAGTCTTGATGACACCGAAGAGCAAACAAGCGAAATGAAGCTGACGGCGTGAAGACATCTTCATCAGACCAGCATTGTTCAAATAAGGAGTGACATGGGATCGAGGAGGGATGCGGAAGCAGAAACGCGCACACGCATTCTGTACACGTTGTATCAACGTCTGAGACCTGCCAAGCAAACGACCGTCGTAGACAACATCGCAGTAGTTTAGCTTGGACAGCACAAGCGACTCACACAACTTGATCCGCATGTCGACACTGAGGTAGTCCCGTATCCTATACAATACTCTCAGCTTGTAAAAGCAGTTTCTCACTACATCGACAAGATGGCGCTCAAAGCGAAGATCTCCGTCCATCAGCAAAAAATGCAAAATATGCACAATAAATCGTCGAAATATCCGAACTAATCTGGCTTATACAGATTTATATACGGCTGAAAAATTCGCTCGAGACAGGACTTGAACACACAACCTCTTGCATACCGTGCAGGCGCTCTACCAATCCAATTTAACCTTATAAAAATATGTGTAATGTTCCCTAGCACCGGTTGGTGCTTTAGAAAAAACAAAAAAAAAACAGCCAAGCGCGAGTCGGACTTGCGCACGAAGCGTTCCGTTCCATTATCTATAAAAACGGCAAAAAAAACATTTTTATTGTATGGGAGCTTTCCTTAAATATTAATTATTTTATTTTAATTAATTAAAAAAAGTATATTGTAGAGGAGGTAGTTCATTACAAAAATGGTCAATGCCGATTATATTCTAATCCTATGGACAAAACCATACCGCGATGTAGGATACCTAGTGTCTCAGTTGAGGACTAATGTTACAATATTTTATTTTAATATTATATTATTTACTGAATATTCTATAAATATTTCAAGCGTCTACCTATTGCCCTATCATTATCGAGCGGAACGAACAAAAAAATCACGATTGCTGTATGGGAGCCCCTTAAATATTTATTTTATTCTGTGTTTTAATATTTTGTTGTTATAACGGCAACAAAAATACATCATCTGTGAAAATGTCAACTATCAAGGTTCACGAGATACAGTCTGATGACAGACGGACGGACAGACAGACAGATAGTAATAGGGTTCCGTTTGGCGCCCTTCGGGTACGGAACCATAAAAAGTATTCTGGCTTTCTGGTGCTGCCCAGTGTGAGCGCGCCCTAATTCCGATCGGCCATTATGTAGGTGTCGATCATTCTGAAACTGCGGGCGAACAGCTGTCACCAACCTTCGGAGTATCGGCACACTGCTTCCGGCTTCCTACTTCGGTGAACGTCTTGCTTGCGACTTTCGCCCTGTTTTTTTTTTTGCATTGGTACCGTTTTAGAATCGCTTTCTTTGTGGTTTGGTGATATAACGTGCTGTTTTTGGTTTTTCTTTTTTTTATAACTTGTAGTATTCTCTTATCCTGTCTGGTAGCGGAACGACCAAATTTGCGTTTTTCCACCAGTCGACCACTAAAAGTTGCTCTTGTCAGTCAAGGGGTTATATGATGAGTTTTAAAGTTGCAATTTGTTGAATCTAGAACCTAGAGCCAGGGATCTAGGACCAAAGGGATCTAGGACTACAGGGTGTACTCTAAGTCGATAGCAGAACTTTAAGTAGGCTGTCTACTGATCACTACAAACAACTTTTACCACGTGGCGAAAAAAATGGAGCGAAAAAAACATCTGCTGTTCCATACAAAAAAACGTTTAAACTACGGCTAGTTTAAACCAAGATATCAAGACGGATACAAAGTGGCAAACTCTCCGGACGTCCAATAAACGGTGAACATACATCGTCAACCTTTGACGGGGCGGCGGCGGCAGGGCGCGCAGTTTGTAACAAATTACAATTAGTTTTCAACTCTGGAGCTTGCGTGACTGAGGCGGTTAGCCCCCGTTATTGGCCGATATGTTGTTAGCAATTTTCATAAACACAATATTCGTGTGTAGTAGCCAGCCACTTGCGATTTGGGAAAATAAAATTGTTAAACATATTCTTTCGTTGTAAATTTTGACATTTTAACATCAACATAACATAACGGCCCGTTTTCCTTTGACAGATAAAATATGATTTTAAAACGTTTGAAAGAGTTAAACGTTTTTTCGTTTTTCCCCACAGATTCACAGATTAGAAAGTAAGACACAGATGAATTATTGCAGAAGAGGTGGGAAGATAGGTAGTTTGAATAATGGCTTGAGTGAGAGAAACTAGTAAACACTTTTGGAAATGGCCAAACCGTGTGTTGTGGAGTGCTATAACAAAAAATACAACCCACAATTTATAAATTAATAATCTGTGTACTAATTTCTAATCTGTGGGGAAAAGCTAAATTTGCCAGCAATGTGCCATCAGCGTCATCTATCAAGTGCTTTAAATTCAGCTTTAAAACGGCTAATTAAACGACACTTATCGGATTTGACTTACAGGACTACTCGTTGCTTCAAAATAAAAGGGCCACAAATCGAAATATTTTCTTTTCAGGAGAGCCAAACGATTTTTTTATTTTATTTTTTGCTTATTGTCATCTCAGTCTACCGCGAACACGAGCCCGCAAATATCTCACCGTAAAAAAACCGTGAAAATATACCATCAAAAAATGAGTTTCCCTTTTAAACCAGCTTATAACAGAAGCTCGATTTTGTTAAAATAAATTGTTTGAGTGGATTGTTGCGGAATTTCCAATTACAATGTTGTTCCGGCTTTCTTATTTTGTTTCTTTCTTTCTTTCTTTTCTTTCTTTCTTTCTTTTTTTTTTCTTTCTTCTTTTCTTTCTTTCTTTGTTTCTTTTCTCTTGTCCTGTCCCTGTCGTAAGCCTATTCGTTGAAAAACAGAAAGACCAAAACGCAGGTATATCTACAGGGTGCACTCTAAGTCGATAGCGGAACTTTAAGGAGGCTATCTCCTGATCAATACAAACAACTTGTACCAGGTGGCGAAAAAAATGGAGTGAAAAAAATATCAGCTGTTCCATACAAAAGGTCGACTCAGTACTGCGCCAAATGTATGAAACAGCTGATATTTTTTTCGTTCCATTTTTGTCGCCACCAAGTACCTACAAGTTGTTTGTATTGATCAGTAGAAAGCTTAAGATGAAATACGTCTCACAACTAGCACCACCAATGAAAAAAAAAACATATATTTTTTAATGTGTTTTTAGCAAAAAACGCTCCTTTGATTTCTCAACGCGAGGCTTAACTATTTTTAGGACCTAAGGTTTGGATTCCAGATCCTAGAACCAGAAAAGTGGCCACTTTTGGCGAGAATCGATTGCATTCGGAGGAAATCCAATCCTGGAATCCAAACCTTAGGTCCTAAAAATAGTTAAGCCTCGCGTTGAGAAATCGCAGGACCGTTTTTTGCTAAAAACGCATCCAAAAAATGATATCTTATTTCTTATTTTTTTTCCATTGGCGGCGCTAGTTGTGAGACGTACGGCGTCTTAAAGTTCCGCTATCGACTTAGAGTGCACCCTGTAGAAACCAAGTGTGGTAGGTAACTAAGAAACAAGACAAACCACCAGACAACCAAGCCTCGATTTTTCCCCAAAATATATCCCAGCGTTACCTACAATGTAGCAAATACCATGTAGGTAGCAAATACCCGCCTAGAAACTCAGCCATACGTCATTCGGCCCAGACAATGCGTGCTCCTGGATCGTCTGTCATTTAACGACGATAGAGGTGATTTTTATCACCTAGACCCGGTTGCTGAGCGACGGATCGATTATATGACAAACTATTGCGACTGTAGGTAGGGTACCAGTCTCAGATCACGTAAATTTGGAGCAAAATTGTGATCTTTGAGGGCGTTTGTCAGGTACTTCCGGCCACTCCAGAGCTGGCAGACTTAGTTTTTCTGCTTCTCCGAAAGAAGTTCTAATTGAAGCCACCAGTCTCATTCTTGTATCAAATCACGTAAAATCGGGTCTTTTTTTGCACCGGAAGTGGCTCTTTTCTTCGACCTTTCGGCCAATTCTGAGTGTTTGACCAATTGATTCGAGCTCAGCGTAACTTTTTCTATTTGAAGCCATAGAACTTATCTTTGTATCAAGTGACGTGAAGATCATACGGTCGGCTTCCGTACTATAAGTACTTGTAGCGTAACTCGAAAATTCGAAATTCAAAGACATACGCAAAGACAATGTGCATGCACATTTACACACACAAGTATGGCTCGTCCGCCTTCGTGAGATAAAACATCTGTACAAAACGTGTGTCATTCAACAAACCCTTTTAAAAATAGAAAACTCCTCTATCCTTCTTCGAGTCGCCATCACAGTACATTCATCCCGACGTCCACATAAAACCGTCCGGCTTCTATTTGGCGAACAAGTGCCCCTTTTATCAAGATCATAAGTCTATGATAGAGCTCAGCCACGCTCCGATAGCTCGCTTTATTACAAGCGTAGGTTCTGAAGCAATGCACGTAAATTATTACTTCATTCATTTTGTATAAATAGAGGTGCCAGCAGACGCTTTTTTTAAATTCTTAGCAGTAATAAACTCCCACGTATTTTGCTTTGATCTCACAAATGAATACGTCGCCGTCGAAAACCACTATCAGAAATCGCCGGTTTACTATAGAATATTGGTGTTTCAAAGTTTTATTATTATCGCGCGCCTGAAAACCTGAAAAAGCGCTGTACTCGACACAATAGAGCTGTTCTCAACCAATGACATAACCCGCCTATTGTATAGGCTAAACTACTTTGTCATACGAAAAAGGTTTACAAAGCATGAAATCCAAAAAGGTTGAGTACTTTCTGCTTGAGGTTACCTTTTTTCTTCTTTTCGTGTAGAAAAATAGTGCCTGGTGGTTTTCTTTTTATCTAGTCGTCTACCTATTTTTTTTTCTGGATGATTAATAATTTAGAATCTGACAGCTATCGCCAAAATCGTATGTCAGGGTGTCTGTGTGTGTGTCTATCTGTCTGTCCGTGGCACCGTAGCTCCTAAAAGGCTGAACTGATTTGGATGCGGTATTTTTATATTTCAAACCAGGTTTTAAGAAAGTGTTCTTAAATTTTATGTTTTATGAAAATCGCTTTAGCCGTTTATGAGTAAGGCTAATTATTTATTTATTTAATTTGAAACTGTATTTAATATTTTTAATTTAGTAGTTTTTAATTCAATATCTGAGAATGAGGCCCGTAATCAATCACGTAATATAAAAAAAAAACTTAGTCATGAGATGATTATAAAGCGCCCAGTGGCACCTGTTTGTACATGTTTTTAGATGAAGTTACCGATTTACAAACATATTGTGTACCAACCAAACAATTCAATCGGTCTAGCAGTTTCGGACCAAATTGGCTGTGACAGACGGACAGACAGACATACGCACGAGTGATCCATTTTTCCATTTTGCCTTTTGAGAAACGGAACCCTAGAAAATCTTTAAAATCTTACAAAACTATATTGGATCCTCGTCTTTCACATAGCTAGAAGAGTTTTAGAGCGTGTCGTGAACAAACAAAGTGGAACAAAACTTGTGAACTCTACAAAAGTTTTCCGAGCTTCGTGTGGAGTCTTTTGACATTTGATAGAACCAAGGAGGTTTGGATACGTACCAACTTCTACTCGTAAGTGCCCTCGCCCACACGGCGACTTTTTGAAGCGATGCAGTAGCGATGCTGTCGCGCGTTCGTATCGACAGGTCAGTATCGATGCGGTCGCTAGTTGCGTGCCCTCGCCCATTTAACCACGATTCAGTCGCGATGCAAACGCGACACCTTCCCGCTTCTGTCGCGATGCAAACGCGATTCGCGCGCCACCCTTCCTCCGTTCTCTCCGACACGGTCGCGCGTTTGCATCGATGCAGTCGTGATGCTGTAACGCGTAAGTAGCGCGTTGGCATCGCTACTGTAGCGCGTTGCAAATAAGCGCCTTAGTAGAGATGTTCAAAATATTTTGAGTATATTTTCCGCTTCGGACTCGCGTTCCCCCCAAGATCAAAGCCTTTTGGCGCGATTTATTCAGGAAATGAGGCATCAAGAAAGACTGCAAGATCGCTTAAAACTTGCATTTACATCTATCTTACATTAATATTTAAAGAGTGCTCAATAACGGCCCTTCCACTTACATTTTGATGAGTGAAATAATCACTAGAATGCTGTACTAATTGGGACATTGTATTTGAATTATTTATAGTCTACCTGTTCCTTTATGATTTAGGTTGGCCACAGTCATACAGTCAGAATTCCGTTTTAGCATTTTCCTTCGGAATATCAATTCCGTTTCAATTCTATTTAAAAACTTGTGGTTCGCCCCGAACTATGAACACGTGACCCTGTAATATCTCAGCCACCCTCGACCGATTTGGCTCATGTTCTCAGCAACTTAAAAAAATATCTTTGCCTCATTTACCTGCCTACCAAACATGGACTCTGAAGCAAGAGGTCCCCGGTTCGATTCCCAGTGCGGTCATGTATCTATGACTTTGTTTAATTTCAAAGTTAAGTACATTTGTGAATTTGTAGTAGCAATACTACTCGCTAACGGTGAAGGAAAACATCGTGAGGAAACCCGTGGCTTAGTTGGCTCCACACGTATTGACTCCTATTTCCTGTGGGCTAGGCCGACTAAGCTGTCAGGATGGTATAGGTGCTGGGCAAGCCTACTCCATCTAAAACAATGTCCCAGGCACTGCAGCGCCGAGTAGTCTCTTCACAAATCTAGTGTGAGTGAAGGTGCCACTGAACGCTGTATAAATCATCTGATGCGTAGATGCAAAGGCCTTAGTTTTAAACATGACGATCCGACTAATTTACTCAAGTTATCGTCGAACGAACATTCATACATACAAACATTAATACATCTACATACGTAAACGCCGGATTGTTCAAGTAGACTCGGAGAACTTCTCTCGCTTCGCTCGCTCGTGCAAATTATTTTTTTAAGGCTGGAAGATAGTAGTGTGGCGGGAAATTCAAAATTTTCACAGTTTTTTACAATTTGTAGCTAAACTGAGCTATTTTTGTTCAGCGATTTTTCGTTCGCGAGAATAAAACCGTATTCTTTTCATTATTGTAAACAATAGAACAACAATAATTCAGCCGATTATGTGTTCTGGTCTACGACAAGTTTTTTGGGCAGTACCACTGCTTCGTAGACCAGAACACATAATCGGCTGAATTATTGTTGTTCTGTTGTTTACAATAATGAAAAGAATACGGTTTTATTCAGTTTAGCTACAAAATGTAAAAGTCTGTGAAAATTTTGAATTTCCCGCCACCTTGCTATCGTCTACCCTTAAGTGAAATATTTTTGCATCGTATTCCGATACTCCGAAGTGTACCTATTTAATTTTGTGGCCAGCCTTTCCCGCGGTGATCTTGCCATAATGTCTCACTCGTGAATCGCAGTGTGACAGGGCTTTTAACCCTTTCATTTTTTTGGCAACCTTGCCCGAGCCAGCCAGCTGCTTTTACGATGCCTTCGACCCACTTGGACCCGATAGGCTGAGGTTTTATATCTTTCCTCTGTTCGATTATTACGTTTTTCTTGACGCGGACATACAAGGTGTTGTTTTGGAAAGTGACACCTGACTTAGGGGTAATTATTTATACCATACTGAAGCTAATAATATAATAAAAAAAATTAAAAAAAATTATGTTTAATACAAAAAATCATTCAATCGTGGCCTCCCTTACTCAATTATATGGGTCATTCTTTGAGAGGTCGATTTTTTTGGTCACACCCTAGTATCTACTAAACTATACATCACACAGTACTAAAGTAGCACTTAATCGTCTACTTAACTAACGGTCTATTGAGGCATATCAAATAAAATAATATTTCATAGAGGAAATTGCCTAAATATCCCTTTGAAGGTCAAAAAATGGGTGATTTTGCAAGTATTTTGCATGTCACACGCGTGTGCTCCTGGTATGTTTTTGTTTGTGGTTTTACTCATGTGCCCACTACTATGCTAATTTATACCTTTCTAAATGCCTAAAGAGTGCCTCTATCCAATCGTATATCCAGCATTCTAATAGAATGAAAACTCTTGTGTCTGTAGACGTTTAAACTAATGTCACGCGGCGAGCGAAGTTGAAACCGCTCGACAAAAGTATGCTTTTATACATACTTGAATACGCGTTAAGTGTCTTGTGATTGGTGTAAAATATCGCCAATTTAACCACGGTGCTAAGATGGGACGGGTATGTCGCTAACTTTCGCGCCAACACTGTGAGGTAAGTTCTTCACTTTATTTTTATTTTGGTTCGGGAGGGTAATTGAAACTTGTGGTCAGTTTTGCTAGTTAAGTGATACTATTTGCACTTAACTATCTAAAGTACAGGATTGGGTATGTCCCTCAGTAGGTATTGACATCAAAATAAATACGATAGCTTTTATAGTTAAAGAGAAACAACGTCATTTTTTAATTTTATTGATATCCATGGCCCTAAAATCCATGGATTTAAGCCATGGATATCACATACCGGCCATGGATATCAAGTAAATGTTCTTAAATTTCACTTACGTACGTACCGAAAAAGTGCCAAATAAGACCCTATTACTAATCCAGTACATATCTGCATGTCTGTTTGCTTGTTTGCCTTACGTTTAACGGGCTGTTGTTAACTTTAAATATAATAGGTTGAATAATAAGCAAGCAGTTGATTTTTTCACAGAATCTATCTATCTATCTATTTATCGAATTTTTTTCAAATCCATTGTAATTATACGGCTTAATTAATGTACACAAGATTAATAAAAACCGGCCGGTGCAAGCCGGACTCACGAACCGAGGGTTCCTCACTTTCTTTCAAAGAGGGATTCTTCCAAAGACATGCAAAGAATGGTCATTCTACTAGTTATTAAAAAAAACAAAGAGGGATTCTACCAAATACATGAAAATAATGGTAGAATTAGCTGAGGCAGAGTAATAAAGTCCCGTTTAGCACCCTTCGTGTACAATATCCAAAAATTTTTCCTTGTTAGTCGGAGTCACGTACCGGGGATACCGTACCACCACCTAACTAAAGTAAGGGGTAAATACAGGGTGTTAAAAGACCGCCAACAAAGCGGAAAACCACGTATTGTCCTCATCATAAGGAACATTTTTGCCCAAGGAACTATGCCTGGGAAATCAACGGTTTCCAAGATAATGAGGTTCAAAGTCGGACTTTTCAAAACTTTTTTTTTGCAGAAGTGTATTCAGTATCGAGTTCTTAACATACCTTCTCAAGAAGCCATATCAAAATATGAATATTTCTTACAAAAAACGATGTTAAAATTGCAACCCGCAATGTATTCTAAACATCGGCACTTCAAGCTTAAGTAACATAAACTTATACCTACGCTTGCGCAATATGACTTCTGTGCGTTTCACGTCCATTGCGTAATAAAATATTTTTCAAAATTATAACCTAAAAAACCAAAATCATTTCCCAGCAATAATTTATCGGAAAAGTGCTTTGTTTTGGTGTCTAGTATGCGTGGCTTTCGGGTCTGTTGGCGGTCTTTTAACACCCTGTATAATATTAAAATATGTTACACAAATATTGTGGTGGTACGGAACCCTGAGTGTGCGAGTCTGACTCGTACTACTATGCTGGGTTAAAAAAATAAAGGCCTAAGGCATCTACGTATGAGATGATTTATTTTACCT
This sequence comes from Zelleria hepariella, assembly GCA_949319315.1. Taxonomy (NCBI): domain Eukaryota; kingdom Metazoa; phylum Arthropoda; class Insecta; order Lepidoptera; family Yponomeutidae; genus Zelleria; species Zelleria hepariella. The sequence continues at coordinate 13,853,504 of OX439395.1, forward strand.
TTGCAAATACTTTTATATGTAACTTTGAGAAGCAATAAAAGGCTATATTATTTTATTTTTTATGAGATGATTTAAATAGCCTCCAGTGGTACCTTCACTCACACTAGATGGATGAAGAGGCCACTTGGCGCTGCAGTGCCTGAGACATTGTTTTAGATGGTGCTGCTGGGTTATATTCTACTAATATGTATATTATGTATTTACAATACTTCTTCACGCCTAAATAGCTGGATGGCTTTGGATGAAATTCCGGATGGATGTGTAATTGTTTATTCATGTTATAGCTTTTAAATAATAGTAGCTGTTTATCAAAACGTTTTATAAGACTTAAGGCCTGAAATTAATGAGAACTTAAGAATTAATGTTACAATTTTATAGACTTTGTTGAGCATAATTTATCTCTTTTATTATTTAATAACTCAGCATGTGTTTGCTTAAAATAAATCTATGAGCAATTGAAAAAGTTTAAAAACTTCTAAATTTTTACTGTTTTTTCTCAAATAAAACTTTGATTACTTTGGTTTGATTATTATGATGTTTTATTTATATACTTTTCCTTCACTAAGGCCCTGTTTAAGTCTGTGACAGTTCATGAGTGACAATCAAGCTAAAGCAAGCATTTATATACCACTGAAATTACCGTTTATATTAATTTTGGACACTATTTGATATCCATGGCATATTTTTTGATATCCATGGCCTGTCAAAATAGAAGATTTTTTTCTGATTAACCTATAAAGCCTACAGGTGTGCCTCATCGACATATTGGCTAGTTTTTAAGCCCTTTTGTCCTCTGTATTTTTAGTTTTCACCAACGACGAGAAAAAATAAAAGCCATGGATATCAACGAAGAACGCTTTTTTGAAGAATCATCCATATGACGTATGTCATGTGTCACATCTGTGGTGTGTAATGAATAGGTTGTCTGTGATTGTGTTTTTGTTTGTGTTGTGGGTGGCAGCAGAGTTTATTTTTGATTCTTTTTTGTACTTTTTGTAGTTTTGTAGTAGTAGTGTGGTTTTTTATTTTGATATATTTCTGGGTTTCCGCTCGTTCCACCAGAACGAGTAACCGACGAAACTCATTGCGGGCGCTGGCAGAATACCAGCGCTATGGGCACGGGATCCTTCCCGTGCTATAGCATATGCTGAGCCAGAAGCCCATTTGTTGGCCATTGCACGCAGTTCTCACGGCTAGATAATTTAATTTAAGTTGCTGTATTAATACTAAGTTTCTGTCTAGTTCGTAAGTTGATCACCTCATAATAACTGTATTACTGTGTGCTTTGGTTAATAATAAATGTCTTTTCTTTCAAAAAAAAAAAAATACTTTGCTTAGACTTTGCTGCAAAAGTGTACAGTCTGACGTGACTGTCGTGTGTATATTTTAGAAGTTGAAGTGTTTCAGAAATAACGATATTTAAAAGTTACCCTGTATATGCAAGCAGGAAAACAGAGCCTTATTAGTTATCACTGAGCAAACGAGCATATCTTGTATGTTTTCCTCTTCGCAAGAAAAAATAAATGCACTCAAAGCCATAAAAGCGAGAAGAAATTACCATGATGGGGGAAATTTTTCCGTGGCCTTAGGATGTAGAGATATTATTTAACTTTGAACTGCCAAGTAATAATAAAATTTAACTTTGAAGGGTTCTGCATCAAACTGTAAATATTTCCGTAAAAAAAATGGTGTGACTTTACTTTACTTTTGTATTTTCAGTGTAATTTTAATAATCTTACCATTAGTTCTTGTGTGTGTTTCCATCATTGTGATAATAGGCTAAAAACATGGTTAGGTAGTTATTTTTTTTTTTAGGTTACTGTGTAAATTTCTGGTGTACAATGAAGTGTTCTCTATCTATATATCCATCTAAATTGGGATTTCACCTAATAGACTTATTATATTTATATGTAGAGTGAATCTTAGCAATAAAGTGCCTTTCCCGCACTTAGTACGGACGGAACCCTAATATCCTCAAGAAGAAACATACTTGGCATGTTTCGACATTAACATGAATGGAATGATGTGGAATGATGCGTAACATAAGAATAGCATTAGGGGTGGAACAAAATGTATGCTTCAAGAATGCAGCTTTATTCTGTAGAAATGTTTTGGTTTTCTTAGAAATAATGGAGCATGACCTTCTATCTTCTATTTATAAGCATTTGAAATATTTTTAAACAGCTTAGTTTTTTTTGCTATGATACAACGTGAAACTAAAATACATATATTTTATCTTCCTCTCCTCTTGTCTAGCTACGAAAAATACAACTTGTTACAAAAGACCCTAACATTTTTTTCGGGGTGTAACCTACTGGTCGACAAGTTAACATTTCTGTAAAAAAAGCTGAAATCTGATAACCACGCGTTATCTCGCTTTGATTATTTTATGAGAGCAAGACGCGTTTTGCGATTTTCTCAGCATTCAAAACTAAAGAGCTTATTCGACTTTATGAACGTAATTATTTTGTAAAAAAGCCCTAAACTTGGCGAAGATTCTAAACTCCGATTACGAAGCCGATATAAATGGAGATTACGGGTGTTTTTTTATTCAAAAGGAAACGTCTTATAATTTATTTGTCGTGTGGTAAGCGTGGATACTGAACCAAATGTATTGAACAGCTGATATTTTTTTCGCTCAATTGTTTTATGCCATCTAGTTCAAATTGTTTGTAGTGATCAGTAGACTTAAAGTACCACTATCGAATTCAATTGCACCCAGTAGATGAGCAAAATAGAATAAAAATATAATCTGTGACCTGAGCCAGACAGCAATATCTCATTGTTTCTGCATAAGGAATCTCTGATTGTTTTCTATCCCCTGTTGACTCAGCTCACAGGAAAGACAAGGCCAATAAACTCACATGTTTCTCTTGAATTAGAAAGAAGAAAGAAAGAAAATACGTACATAAACACACATAAAATACATAAAATGATGTTAAAAGTAGTTAAAAGATAATAAGGTGCTAGTTACATTAGGTATGCGTGAATTGGCCATAAAAGGATCTGGCTCAGCATAAAGTTACGGGTACCCTAAGGGGCACCTAAAGGATACCCGCAACGCTGGTATTCTACCAGATCCTGCCTTCCCTGTTTACTTATTTGCTAAAAATCCTGTCCGCTCGGAATCCGGACACATGTATCCACTCGGAATATCGGTTCGGATCGGTTGCACTCACTTCTCCATATACCTACCTACTTACATATTCCGAGAGAGCCGAAGTAAAAGTGGCTCGACATGTATTGTACGTATCCCGAGCTAGAGTAAATAAAAAACTCGTCGCTATAATTATTATTTCTACAAAACACGTGGTACCTACGACGACGCGGAGCTTGATTCTCGACAAACTACCTATAAGGCGGTACTGAGCTTTACAATATTATTGGAAATGGTCTTTCCGTGTTCTATACAGCTTTATTTCTTATGGTAATTGGAAAAACGGCTGCGTAATATTGAGTTATTTTGATACTAGCGACAGCAATATGTATTCCAAATTCATTCATTCAGGTTCAAATAAATTAAAAAATTCCGTTTATCATTTACTAAAGATAATAAAACGAGCGAGCAAAGTTCTCCAAGTCTACTGGAACAGTCCGGCGTTTGTATGTATGTATGTATGAATGTTCGTTCGACGATAACTTGAGTAAATTTAGTCGGATCGTCATGAACTTTGGTAGGCAGGTAAATGAGGACAAGAGAATTTTTAAGTTCGAACATGAGCTAAATTGGTCGAGGGGTTACTGAGATATGGGGCCGCGAGTTCATAGTTCGGGGCGAACCACTAGTTAGATTTTGAATTAACTTTAACAAACTGGTGTAACCACACAGACAGACCCACCCTCACACACCCTCACACACCCTCACAGATAGCGGTTAAACTTATATCATTCCTCTTTTTGGGTCTCTTCCACATAAAATTAAGTTGGCCATCCCAAAAAGCGATCTCATCCAAATAACATTTAGTTGGGTAGCCCAGAAATGACACTGAAAAAGGATCAGCCTCCTTCTACATCTAATGACATTGATACTAACTACAGCCGGGGCTTAAGTCTGTAATGCAATGGCGTGTCGATGGCGTCCCAGTAGAAGGACAAAACCTCTAGACTTAGAATCAGAATATTCTTTGCTGTATTGCAAAAACATTAGAAGGACCGACGTCACAATTAATCCGTCAACTGGGATCCCATTTTGGCACCATTGCGTTACGGACTCAGGCCCCTAGAATAGACATGTGTAGGTAATGCTAGTAATATTACAAAAGACATATTATACAACGGTGTCATGAAATATTACCCATTACACGAGACAATAAAGCATGGCATTAGATGACATTAAACATGACACATGGCATTTCAGCGCACTGTACGTACTGCAATGAAAGTGTGCTGAAACACCATGATGTCATGTTTCATGTCTGTAATGAAGAAACACCATGATGTCATGTTTCATGTCTGTAATGAAGAAATACCATGATGTCATGTTTCATGTCTGCAATGAAGAAATGCCATGATGTCATGTTTCATGTCTACAATGAAGTGTGCTGAAATATGACGTGTCATATTTCATGAAATGTCATGTTTCATTTCATGACGTGTGCTGAATTGAATTGTCATGTGTCATGTTTGGTGCCATGATATAAGGTAATATCACGCGGTATGAAATGTCATGAAATATATCATGACTTCGAAGTGCACTGTTTCGCGCATGTGTACCCTGGAAGTCTTGTTTTTACAGCATCTCCTGGATATAAAACTAAGTACCGTGACGGTTTTCCAATAAAGATTCCCGGCAAGTCTGCAGGCACCCAGATAGCGCGTGGGACGTCCGCGCCACTCATCCTGTGCATTCTGCCTTCCAGTGATAAAAAAATCCTGGGGCCTTAGCCTGTAACACAATGGCGTATCAATGGCGTCCCAGGTAGACGGACAAAATCGGGGTTTTTTCGTTGTTCTACTACAACCAGCGAACTAAAGTCTAATTCTTCATTTAAGATAGTACACTGACGTTTACAGTGTGACCAGTCTCTGGTGAAAATTTAATAGTGTGGTGACAAAAAGTTTGACATGAATCGAATTGCGTAATCTATATAATCGATTTATAGGCCGATTGATGAAAAGCTTATTATATGAAATTAACTTAAAACTTATTAATTAGTAATTAGAAAGTGTGTTTTGGTCCACTTTTTTGAGGAGTGTTAAATGCGTTAAAATTGAGTTCTTTAAATGATCTATGGAAATATTGCGTCCCGAACGTTTTTTTTTCCGTCCGGAATTCTTGACGCACGGGCTACCATGCGGAATTTCGTATTTCGCTTTTTTTTTGTGACTGAGCTGAATCGCACAACGTGTGGAATGCATCACTATTATGGCAACATTATTTTGCAAAGTGACAGTTAGCATCTGTCAGTTTACTATCCTGAATAAAGAATTAGACTTTAGTCCTCTAGAATTAGAGTCATAATATTCTTTGGTGTAACAAAAACATTAAAAGGACCGACACTGGACCGACAGCATGAATAAATCGTAATTGAAACCGTCAACCGGGAGCCCATTTTGGCACCATTGTGTTACAGGCTAAGGCCCCAGGTCGAGGTTGAGTCGGACTCGTGTAGGGATGGTTCCGCAGTATAAAAAACTGATCTCTTCTCTTCTCTCTCTCTCTCTATTCTAGAACTGTAACTGGAAATTTTTATACATGGAAGATATTCTGGAAATCAATCAATGTTATACAGGGCGTCCCACGGCTATGCCACATGGAGGGAAAGGTAAAGAGAAAGAGAAAGTAAAGGAAAGGTAGAATATTGTAGATGTAACATTTTACTTAAAGAAGACATTACTTGATTTAAAAAAAAACAATTTAAACTGCATGCATAGATATTTAAATAATTACACGGTTGAACTGGGAATCGAATCCGTTACATGAGCATAATTACCTTGTACTCGTAGCTTTATCATACCGACCGAAAGGCTTCACATCATAAGGATTATTTTTTGCTAAATAACATAGTGTCAGAAATAAAAGGAAGACCATGAATTTTAACAATCTTATACTCTGCAGTCACTTGAGGTTGGAAAATATCTAAAATAGATGCTAAAGCATATGTTTTTATTCGGAAACAATACATAAGCCGTGGACGGACAGACATACACATGCAATAATTGTGATTCTCTAAAAGGGTTTCATTTTCATCGGTGTACGAAACCCTGGAAAAACGATATAAAAATGGTGAGAGCTAGCGTGAAATGAGGTGGCGGGAATGATGAGAAACGTAGCTTTGACAATGCCTTTGCCCGCAACTTCTTAAGCTGTGTATTCACTAGAGGCAGCCTCGAGCCGAGCGGCTGCCTCGACCCGCGGCAGCGCTGACTAAACCTGAGGCAAATTTTGTCGCCGCGGACCGAAGCATTATTTTGTCGGTTTTTGTGCGTGCTCATGGGCCCCAGTATCAACGCGAGGGTTAACTATTTTTAGGACCTAAGGTTTGGATTCCAGCTGGGGAAGCACAACTTCGAGATAAAAGTTTTATCCCTCTATCGGGTAGCGGCGTCTCGCTTCACGCGGTGAAATAAAGCAAGATGGCGATAGCCGATAATGGGATAAAACTTTTATCGTGACATTGTGCTCCCCTAGCAGATCCTAGAACTTAAAGGTGGACGATAGCAACGTGGCGAGAAATTCAAATTTTTACAGTTTTTTACACTTTGTAGCTAAACTGACCAGAACACATAATCGGCTGAATTAATTGTTGTTCTGTTGTTTACAATAATGAAAAGAATAATGTTTTATTGTCGCGAACAAAAAAGCTCTGAACATAAATAGCTCATTTTAGCTGCAAAATGTAAAAAACTGTGAAAATTTTGAATTTCCCGCCACGCTGCTATCTTCCAGCCTTAAGAATGCAATCGATTCTCGACAAAAGTGGCCACTTCGTAGGTTCTAGGATCTGGAATCCAAACCTAAGATCCTAAAAATAGTTAAGCCTCGCGTTGAGAAATCGCAGGAGAGTTTTTAGCAAAAAATGCATACAAAAAGAAGATATGTTTTTTTTTTCATTGGCGGCACTAGTTGTGCAGAGGCTGCGCTCGAAGTGAGGCTGCTCAAATGGTGAGGCAGCTTTATGCGCGCGAAAAATGGCTTTTCATACTGTAACCTGAAAGTGTGAGTGGGAGTTTCACGTTCTAATTATCTAGCCCGTGAATGTCGCCAACTGCTGTAGTAGGTACAAGGTGTTACAAAAGATCCCTCTTTGTACAGGGTAATAGCACCCGGTGATGGGAATAACGACCAATTTTTTTTATTTGCTCTATCACTTTCTGTTTTTTTATTTTTTGTATGTAGCCTGTATTATGTCCCACTGCAGGGCAATTGATTTTTGAATGAATAAAATGTGAGCGCTGTGGCGGGAGAAAAGTATTTCTTTAAATATTGTTTTCATTGACTTTAAATGATGTTTTAACAACTGAAAAATGCAAAACAAAAAAGTTATGAAAATATTTCAATTTTAAGGTTATAAAATAAAAATTTTTTTTTTCAACTTTTTAATAAAAATCCAAAATTATTATTTTTTTTATTTATTTTTAGTTTTTTATTTTGTGCAGTGGTTACGAAAGTTTAAGTTTTAAAATTTATAGAATTGATATCTGGTATTATAGTTGGAGAGCTGGTGACCAATCGAGATATTTTTTCGTACAAGGCTGGGAGTTAGTAGGCTGATAGAGTAGACTTCGCTGAGTCTGGGAAAAATATTTTTTTGGTCCGGTCGCGGTTGAAAGTTAGATTTTTTCGACTTTGAAAGTTTAAATGTATGGGTCGAGTCATTTCTTTTTTGTCTACAAGGCTGGGAGTTTTTAGGATGCCTTTTTAGTCTCCGCTGATCACGAAATCACTATTAATTACTATCCAAATGCGGTAGAAATATTGTTTTTTATAACCTAGAAAGTGTGAATTTTTGGGTTATAAAACTGAAACTTTCAACCACGCTCGGCCAAAAAAACAAATATTTTCTTGTTCAACGGAGTCTCAACAACTAAACTAGAAGTTTCTAGCCTTGTACGACAAAAAAAAAATACTGAACCCATACATTTAAACTTTCAAAGTCGAAAAAATCTAACTTTCAACCGCGACCGTGCCAAAAAAATATTTTTCCCAGACTCAGCGAAGTCTACTCTATCAGCCTACCAACTCCTAGCCTTGTACGAAAAAATATCTCGATTGGTCACCAGCTCTCTAACTATTACCTGTAAAAAGTTAGGATATTTTGTAACACGTTGCTAAAAGTGAAATTTCTCACCAAGCAGATTTTGCTTGGGGCCCGGCTGGGTCCAACCGATTATTGTTGGAAGTTGTACATACTCAGCTACGAAAAAAATTTTGCAGGCGCGATGCAGAATCGGTAGCGAGTAGAGTAAAGTTGGTCCAAAAGGTTCCAATGTCTACAAGGACATACCTACCTACTGTAGGTTCTGTCATGTCCCCCCGTCAATTCTGTCTCAAAATAAGCAACGCTTTATTCTTCTTCCTTTGGCGCTACAACCCTAGGTGGGTCTTGTCCTCCCCCACAGTAGATTTCCATTTGTCTCTAGCCCTTGCCTCTTTTCGCAAGTTGGTGTATTTGCCCATCTTTCTGAAGTCGATGCAAAGCTTTTTGGGCCTGTCTTCTGTTATAGTTTCTGGTTACTTTTGCGGCTCTGGCAACGCCTTATTATCTTGGTAAGGTCGGCCACAGTCACAGATACCCCATGACAGGTCTTACCGCGTGCGGCATAAGGGCGCCAATCGAACAAAAAGGGGTATCCTAGCGTGTGGCCGACTGTACAAAGATTTGTATTAAGGAAAACTCTTTTATGACCAGTCTCGAACGTTATAAAACCTATGAAGATACCCTTGTAAAGCGGTAAAGGTGGGACATCACGTCCCAACTCCCAAGGGAAGCATACTACGGCTACCTCAGGGCCCTTAGCCTGTAACGCAATGGCGGGTCAATGGCGTCCCGGCAGAAGGACAAAACCGGGCTCTTCTCGTTTTTCTCCTACAACCAGAGAACTAATCCTCTAGAATTAGAATCAAAATATTCTTTGCTGTACTACAAAAACATTAAAAGGACAGACAGCGTTAGCAAATCGTAATTGAAGTCGTCACCTGAAAGCCCATTTTGGCACCATTGTGTTACAGGCTAAGGGCCCAGTAATGTTTAGTTTTGTGGCCCTTTCGGTTAGTTGACCGGAATCTTAGGTACTTTTTCATTCCGTTTACTCAAGGTACCTGTATAAAGGTATTACAACTAAAACTTTCGTAAGCACTGCACATTTTTATATAAATTTAACGGTTTCACTCACTTTTATTATTTGTTGGAATAGCCGACATGTTTCGACCTCGTTCGGAAGTCTTAGTAATTAAAGAGGGACGGACGACGCGTTCGTCGTGCGTTGATCCGATCACTGGCTCGGCTATTCTGACAAATTTTAAAATTAAGTGATACCTTCGTAAACATTGCACATTTTGTATTCCGTAAACGGTTAACTTACTTGTACTTACCGTTTAATTAATATGAAAATGTATAAAGGTATGTTATGTCTCTTAATCTATTATAATATTTGAAAAAGTTGATAAATAGGTATTGTAAAAATATGTGAGAAGGTAACATAATATCATAGCAAAGCATAGCATATAGAACTTTATGAATTCTCAAAACTGAGTTACATCTTCGGTGAATCTGTATTTTCAGTATCAAATCTTCAGAACATCTCAACAACAAAAGACAATGTTTATCGTGAAGAAACAAAATCCCTGACAATATAGGACGCTCCGTAGAGTTGTCGAGACATTGCACAAACAAACTTGCCAATATATCCCGACATAGAACAGGTACGGATCTGGGACATGAGAAAAGATGTCGATTTTATTTCTCACGGTCAGTAAAAAATGCGTGGAGTGTAATGGAAATATTCAGTTTTTTTTTTCAATTTTGTATCTAAACTGAGCAATATTAAATATTTTTGTTCAAAGATTTTTGTTTCACGATAGTAGGTACGCTTTCATTCTTCTTAACAGTAAAACAACAATAATTCAGCTGATTATGAGATTTGCTCGAACTTCTAGTTTTTTATAGAAAGTTTGTTGCGTTATTGGCCTTATGCCATAGATTAGAAAAAAAAAACCTAGAATTTCACTCTTTTCCAAACTCCTGAGCAGCTACCACGAGTGCATACAGTCACTGTCACTCAAAGTGATAAGTGAGATAAACAACCTTACTACTAATAGTAGGTATTAGGATACATGACAGACGTCTGGCACAGCTTTTTCGCACTCGTGTAGCTACTAGGTACTGTAATGTTCTTAACCAAAAAAATCCGTTTCAAAATACAGCGCGCCTAAATCCGTCATCGTAGTAAATTTCAATCACGTCGCAGTAACTTCGTGCAATAACGTTACTGAGATAGAAACGACAGTTCAGAGCTGTGTTTCACTGTACAAGCTACCTATGTTTGTTTATCTAAGCTCCGGTATCCAAGTTGATAATATCGCGAAGTAAATACTAGGTATAGTTATGACTGCTTTGATTCCTTAACAATCAGGGGGTCTACCGGCTAAGACGAAGCCGATTACCATTGGCGAAAATAGAAGTTCGATTTTTGAAAAATGTACTGCCACCCAGTTCATTTTACTGCCACCTAGTTAATTTTTCATAAATCGAACTTCGATTTTTGCCAATGGTAATCGGCTTCGTCTTAGCCGGTAGACCCCCTGTTTTATTGGGGTAGTGGTCAAGTGGTAGAACAATGGACTCAGAAACGAGAGACCCAGGTTCGATTCCCGGTGCGGGCTAGTATGTACCTATGACCTAAATTTATTTCAAAGTTACAGAATCAGAATCAGAATCAATTATTTTTATTCAATATTCCATAAATAAATTATTTACATTGAACGTCAAAATATTATCTAAAGTAAAAAAAGGTATATAAATCAGACACTTATTATTACTATCTAATACTAAGTATCTAGCTACTTTTTTTTCTCCAGCTTCACTAGCTTAATTTTACATTTACGTTCATTTTTAATTTTAAAATAGCAATACCCCTCGCTAATCGTGGAGGGAAACATCGTGGGGAAACCTGAGCGTATGAGGCATTATATCCTCAAACGTGAAAATCGTCAATCCGCATTGAGCACGCGTGGTAATTAAGCTCTCTCTCTCTCTCTCTCTCTCTCTCTCTCTCTCTCTCTCTCTCTGAGAGAAGGCCTTTGCTCAGCTAGTGGGACATGTACCTACAATTGTACGAGCTACATCAAGATACCTTTCTTACGAGTATCAGCGAGATTTACACCTTAATGTTGGACGATAGCAACGTGGCGTAAAATTAAAAAAAAAATACATTTTGTAGCTAAACTAAGCCTTTTTTTGTTCAGCGATTTTTTGTTCGCGGCAATAACATAGTATTCTCTTCATTATTGTTAACCACAAAACAACAATAATTCAGCCGATTAGGTATGTGTTTTGGTCTACGACAAGTTTTTTGGGCAGTGCCACTGCATGGTAGATGTTCACGTACAAAACCTGAATTCAAATTCCTAGTGATCTTGTTACGATAGTGATTTCCCACGATACGATGCGTCGAATACACAACTGTTGATTGAAACGGCTCGTAAGGTACACACGACAGCACGTCAGACTGTACACTTTTGCTGTAAAGTCGCCCGTAATTTAACCGAGTACAGTGCTAGCGTGTAAGAGCCGACGTGCCGTCGTGTGTACAATGTTGCTGAATATGTAACTTCAATAAAATTTCTCCTAGTTATTTGTTATTTTGAATGTTATTGGCTATTTTCCGATTAAACGAAACAGCTGCTGTTATTTGGCAAGGTCAACAGGCATTGCAAGAAGTGTTGGCACGACGTGCATGAAAGTTTAGTTTTTGTAACTTTTGGCAGTGCATTGCACAATGCATGGATACACATTATCTTCTGAATTCATGACAACTAACCGAACTGAAAAAAAAAAGAGGAAGCTAGAGTACTTCGGCCACATAATTAGAAATAATAACAACAAATACAGCCTCCTTCAACTGATCATACAAGGCAAGATACCAGGCAAAAGGAGACCTGGTAGACCCAGGATATCATGGATCCAAAATCTGCGCGAATGGTTCGGGCAGAGCACCGGCTCATTGTTTCGTTTGGCGGCTTCGAAGGACGAGATAGCCAAACTGATCGCCAACCTCCGATAGGAGACGGCACGCAAAGAAGAAGAAGAACCGAACTGGGGTTTCCTCGTTTTCATCCTACAACCAGAGAACTAATCCTCTAGAATCAGAATCAGAATATTCTTTGCTGTAATACAAAACAAAGTTTAGTTTTTGTAACTTTTGGCAGTGCATTACACAATGCATGGGATACACATTATCTTCTAACTACATAACAACTAACCAACTGGGGTTTCCTCGTTTTCATCCTACAACCAGAGAACTAATCCTCTAGAATCAGAAGCAGAATATTCTTTGCTGTAATACAAAACAAAGTCATAGATAAATGCCCGCACTGGGAATCGAACCGGGTACCTCTTGCTTCAGAGTCCACTGTTCTACCCACTAGACCACCACCGCTCTAGTTACGTACATTTGTGAATTTGTAGTAGCAATACCACTCGCTAACTGTGAAGGAAAACATTGTGAGGAAACCCGCGGCTCAGTTGGCTCCACACGTATTGAACTGTCTTTCCTGTGGGCTAGGTCGACTAAACTGTCAGGATGGTATAGGTGCTGGGCAAGCCTACTCCATCTAAAACAATGTCCCAGGCACTGCAGCGCCGAGTGGTCTCTTCACCCGTCTAGTGTGAGTGAAGGTGCCACTGGACGCTGTATAAATCATCTCATTACGTAGATGCAAAGGCCTTAGTAGTAATACAAAAACATTAAAAGGACCGACAGCATTATTAAGGCGCTGGGCATAGTGAATTAGCCCGCGCGCAAAAAAAAAGCACAAAATCGATTGCTGTATCAAATACACAAAAAAAATCGAAAATGTTCACATATCAAACCCTAGAATTAGGTGAGAGCTATCTAAAACAGCCAGTTTTGTGTTGATATCCATAACAGATTGCAAGATATTTTGTTTGAAAAAAAATGCGCCGCCTATTTTTTTTCATCAAAAATATCTTCAAAACGTTTACGAATCTCAACACAAAACTGGCTGTGTTAGATAGGTCTCACCTTATTCTAGGGTTTGATATGTGAACATTTTCGATTTTTTTAGTGTATTTAATAATAATAATAATTTACGTTTATTTCAGATATTCATCCATATTTTACAATAAAATTACAATTACGATGATAAAATTGAGTACATTAAATTACAATGAAATATAATTAATAAAATAAAATTAAATTAAAATAAATTATCAAAATAAAATTATTAAAATCTTTACAATATTTATAAACATAGACAAACGATTACACACAACACACAAAAATAAATTAATTTATTTGGCTGCCCATTTGGACGGTGCAACTTGGAGGATAGTAAAGTGGCGCAAGATGGGGCAGTCCACCCGCTCCGCCAGAATAGCTAGAAGGCTATTAGTGCTACTACGTACACGCTGCATCAGAGATGCAATTCGTTTACGCATGATGGCGTGAAAGCCATCTATTCTGGCTTCCGTAAACATCTCCGACGCACTGCAAAAGCGCGGCAAGCCTAACAAAGCCCTGAAAACGTTATTGTAGAGGACGCGCAGAGCGCTGTAGGCTTTTTTAGTATCCTCCTCAGTCCCAGACCATTTTTCATCAATATTTTTCATGAACCGAAGTATTTGTGAGCATGGCATACATTTTTGGAATGGTGAGGCTGTAGGGAAAACGAAAATTTTCCGGAAAATGGTTTTCCACTATGTTCCCAATAGGGGACATTCGGACTCAACCTACCAAAAAATATATAAAACTCCATATATTTGGCAATCGTTTTTATTTGAAGTATGAACAAAAATTAAGAACATTTCAGGGCAAAAATAAAACTATAGCTAAATTCTTCTTACTACCACTTTTCATGATACTCTTTGGAACAGTTTCTTCCAGACACCAAACATAAAATTACTTTGCAAGTGGGGCATTGATATCTGATCTTCGTAGACTTGAATCCTGGGAGCCTGTATCGGTTTTGGGAGTCGAGCACAATAGGTGGTTGATCTACCTTTTTAGGTCTAGCAAAATCAGATAGGTGTTGTGTCATTGCCCGTTTGATTTGTCTATCAGTCGAAACACCATCATCAGGAGGAGGGATTTCTTCATCTTCGACTAACTGATCTAACAAATGATCTCCGATTGCTTCATGGAAGGCCAAATAATTTTGGATATCATGTAGTTTTTCTTGGTTGAGTTTGTACTCAATCCATGTAGCTGAAATACCAAATTCAAACAAATGGACATATTCCAACTAACAGTCTAATCGCCCATTTTCGTATTCTTGCTGATATTCTGTAGAAGCTGAACATGTCATTTAAATAATCAACACCTCCTATGATCTCATTATACTCTCTGACAATGGCTGGTCGATGGACGTAGATGAACATATCTGCATCGGCAACATTCGTCTGTTGGCTTAGCGCCAAGAATTTATGAAGCCAGATGTATCGGTTTCTGGTCAAACCACTTCACTAAAATATAGCTGGCTACATGTAATTCGTCAAATAATCATAAGTTGATAAATTTATTACCACTCTCTCTGGTTCTTCCAGGGTTGAAACTGGCTGTAATGGTCCAAAAACAGTATTTAAAAAAAAAAACATCTTCGAGAAGAAGTACCAACAGCGTGTGACTGAACATGCGGAGACTGTAAGATGTCGGTTTCTGGAGCCTCGGTGTAACCTTGCGAGTCGTCATCTTCCCCACGTGATCTTCTACCCTCACTGTCAGCATCAAAATCTTCAGGAAAATACGGTGGATAATCATCAGAGTCTACATTGCCAAAGTCTCCGTCTCCAAGTTGGAATCATCACCGTAGATCATGCTGTTGACAGCATCGGCTAGGGCCGATGCTGCAAAATATACTTCTAGATTATAAAAAAATCCGAAAATGTGAAAAAAATTGAAATACATATGAAATTATATGTAAAAAACGTCAAAAAAATATTCACGAAAATACATAGAAAATAGGGAATTTTTGTAACATAGAAACCAAAAGTGTCCAAAAGGGGACAAACAGGTAGAGAGGCGTCCGTGAGGCAAGATTGAACTTGAATGAAAACTTTTTTGATCCAAAAACATACCTAAACTAATCAAAATAATGATGCATGTATATTTTTTTACGAAAACATTGAATTACTATACCAAACCATCATTTGCCTTGGGCGAAAACGCCAAAATTGTTTTTTATTCGAGGGCTCTGTTTAAATCACCCACAAAAAAATTATGGCTGCACCGAAAGCAAAATACCCTTTGTCAGTTGTAGCTCCATCTATAGTACAAAGGATAAATCACAAACCCAGAACCATCAGCGCATTAGATTAGGTTTTACGTCAATTTTGGTAGATGGCGTCGTATGTCCCCATATGGGGTCGTTTGGACTGAGGAGGGTATAGTTGGTCCATAGACTGCAAGTGTAGAAAGATTGGCAGTATGCCCTAAATAATGTGATCTTTACACTTCTTGAACACTTTGCGAACCTACGGATCAACATATTACTTCTTACCGCCAGCGCTCTGCGCTCCCTCTCAATATCCATATCATCATTTAATGACGTATCTACCCAGTGTCCCAGATATTTAAAAGCAGTCACGACCTTAAGGGTAGCACCCCCAAGGGTGATTGGTGGAACATCTGGATATAACTTAGTACCCGCCTTGAAAACCATCAACTCACTCTTTTTGGCGTTATATCTAAGACCATGTATTTGATACAGGAATCGATTTTGTGCATTTTTCGTTGCGCGCGGGCGATTCACTATGCACAGCGCCTTAAGTGTTATACAGGGCGTCCCACGGCTATGCCACATGGAGGGAAAGTACCTTAAATATTGTAGATGGAACATTTTACTGAAAGAAGACATTATTTTAATTAAAAAAAAATTTAAACTACATTCATAGATATTGAAATAATTAGGTACATGGTTGAACCGGGAATCGAACCCGTTACATGAGAAAAATAATGACCCTGTAGTTTTATCATACCGGTTGAAAGGCTTCATCATAAGGATTATTTTTTGCTAAATAACATAGTGTCAGAAATAAAAGGAAGACCATGAATTTGAACATTTACCTGGTAGTATGCAACAAATCGAGCCGTATCCTGAGCCGAAAGACGCGTAAAGTGTTGTCCATCGCAATGCGGCTGGCTGATTATAAAAGAAATAATTCAAAAATGTGTTTCATTTTCATGTTTTCGTTTGTGCAATAAAGAGTTACTTACTTACTTACTTTTATTCTTTTATTACTGTGATTTTCGATTTTCGAAGCCTTTCAATCGGTATGATAAAACTACAGGGTAATTATTTTTCTCATGGAACGGGTTCGATTCCCGGTTCAACCATGTAATTATTTAGATATCTATGAATGCAGTTTAAATTGTTTTTTAAATTAAAATAATGTCTTCTTTCAGTAAAACGTTCCATCTACAATATTCAAGGTACTTTCCCTCCATGTGGCATAGCCGTGGGACGCCCTGTATTTAGTGTTATATTGCCGACGTATCCGAATATATTACATGCATAATCTTTCTATGCAAAGGACTCTTCCTTTTTACGCGAACCCCCTTGGTCGAACGCTGATCTCGTATATTTCCCCCCGGCTGCTGTCTTCATAACATCAACGACCCATCGAGCATAATTGGTTTACCCACTTATCATCGACCCATTCTTGGCCACTATTCCGTGACTGTGATAGTCCACCGTCCGAATAATATTGCATAATAATACAACTTCATTTAAAGCCCTCTTTGGTTGTACACAGTATTTAAAGCACTCTTTGAAGCCCCATTACAACACAAAACTGTAATTTTAACATAAATTTAACAGTAAAATTCACAAAAACATAATGTATAGTTTAGTTTAGATGGACTTAAAAACTAATATGTAGCTCGTGTTTTGCTTTGCGGGGGCCTACTCAAACTCCGTTGTTTTTTTCTGTACTCAAAGACCACTTCCCAAAACTTAAGTTTTTCAAAATGCTGATTTCTTATGTCACGGAAAAACGAATGGGGATTCCAAACGCGGCAACTGCATAGAAATCTATGAAAATTCGGGACATGTACAAACCGTATGTGTGGCAGATCCATAGAGAGTCATCTAATATCAAAGGCGGCAATATCCATTTCGTTGTATTTTGTGTAAAGTGATGATTTAGATTTGATTAGATTTAGACAGTATGGGATAATTGCCGGTTTTGTTACGAACTCGAAACTTTGAGCTCGATTTACTATGGGTTACTGCAGCAATGGATACGGATAGATTTCCTTAGAAAGCACGTCCACAGACAATAAACCTACATTTACAGATTATTTTTGACTTTGAGTGGACATTGCCTCCTTTGTTATTATATGACTCCTTGTATGCAGTCATTGCGTTCGGAATCCCGATTAGTTTTTTTTTCCGATATGATGCCGTCAACTGGGAGCCCATATTGGCAATTACGTTACAGACTCAGGCCCCTGAACTGTGTTATGGTACCATCTAAAATGTGGCCCACCTTTAATCAACGAAACTATTTTTGAACGAGCGAGCGAAGCGAGCGAAGTTCTCCGAGTCTACTGGAACAATCGGCGTTTGTATGTAGGTATGTATGTTTGTATGTTTGTATGAACGAAATTAAAAGAATTTTCAAGTTCGAACATGAGCCAAATCGGTCGAGGGGTTGCCGAGATATGGGGTTGTATTTTTATATGCAAAGCGCGCGCGCGCCTGCGCAAATGGCGTAAGCAAAGTTACACACTGTAACTGGGGTCGCGAGTTCATAGTTCGGAGCGAACCACTAGTTTAGACTCTACAGTAGGCCCCATGCGAGCAAACGCTAGCATGTTCCCGGGCCGCATGTCAAGTTGGGGCCCTAAATCTCAGGCTCAGCGCCGCCTCGGCCGCTGACTAATGCTTGCTTGTCAACTCGAATAGTTACTGTTATAATCCGCGCGCGATTAGAATGGAAAAATAAAACAAAAAAAAAACAAAAAAAAAATTGTATTGTTTTGCATTATGTACTCATAAGATTTGCATGCCTTAAATAGGTTGAATGTGCTGAGCTTTTAAATATCAACTATTTTAACATCTGAAATGTACCTACCACGTTGTAAGCAAATAAATATCTTGAATCTTGAATCAAAGTAAATCGAAATTTTACTTTACTTTACTTTGACAAGGTAGCTTCGACGCAAGTTTGCTTGCCGCGCGCGTTTTAGTTCAAAAAGATCGCATCCCATTCTCATCGCGCGCGGATTATACCGGCTCATAGAAGTAGAAGTACTAGATGATATTAACACAAAAAAAAGGTATTTATTGTATAGGCCTAAAAAAATTTTGCCTAAAATAAATGATTAAATTATGTTGTTAAAACACATCGAGCAAGCGGGGTTTTGTTCGAAAAAAATATTAGGACACAATTTTCCGAAAGATAAAACTGTTTGAAAGCAGTAATTAGAACGACATGAACTATTTGCCGTAAAATTAATCTCAGGTATTGCGAAATATACACAACATCAAAATAAACCCGCGTAGCCCATACAAGAGACGCGTCGGCCGAAGGAGAAAATCCTGGCTAAGAAACCTACGGGAGTGGACTGGAATCGCGAGTGCTGCCCAGCCATTTCGCCTCGCGAGAGATAAAGAGGGATATGCAGAGCTGACCGCCAACCTTCGCTGAGTCGGAGAGGCACCCTAAGAAGAAGAAGCCCATACAAACAAACAGTGTCAGTTTTGAACCTCGTGCTACACAAACGCCCCTAGCGGAAAATCCCTATACAATGTGTTACAAAAGATCTTAACTCTTTTTACAGGGTAATAGCACCCGGTGATAGGGATCACAACCTAAATTTTTTTTTTTGCCCTATGACGTTCCATTGATTTTTAACTAGTGGTTCGCCCCGAACTGTGAACTCGCGACCCCATATAAACTTAATAACCCTATATCTCGGCAACCCCTCGACCGATTTGGCTCATGTTCGAACTTAAAAATTCTTTTAATTTCATTTACCCGCCTACCAAATTTCATAACGATCCGACTAAATTTACTCAAGTTATCGTCGAACGAACATTCATACATACATACATACATACATACATACATACATACATACATACATACATACATACATACATACATACAAACGCCGGATTGTTCCAGTAGACTCGGAGAACTTCGCTCGCTTCGCTCGCTCGTTCAATTAATAAAATGTGAACGCTGTGGCGGAAGAAAAGTATTTTTTAAATATTGTTTTCATTGACTTTCACAATGTTTTTAAAACTTAAAGCTATGCAAATGCAATTACAAACACAAACATATTTTTAAATTTGAACATTTACCAAAAACAAAAAAGTTATGAAGAATTTTCAATTTTGAAATTATAAAATAAAATTTGTTTATTTCAACTTTTTTTTACAGAATTGACATCTTGTTGATGAGTAGGTTAGGATGAAGTTAGGATGTTTTGTAACACGTTGTATAGCCTATATAGCGGTAGCCCTCATTTCAGAATTAAAACGTCTCCATTACCAAGCTAAAAATGTAATGCTTAAAATGCAGACCAAGTGGTCCTAGACTAATTTGAAACGTTTAAGTAATTTGTCTTGACCTGAGCTAGCGCATTTCAAACTAGAATTAAGCTCGCTGGCTGCAGCACATGCCTTGAAATGTTGAGTAAGTAAGTAGGTAAGTAGTTAAGACCAGGTTAAGCGATTCGTACCTTTATTTAATTTTTTTTGGCCGAGCGTGGTTGAAAGTTTGTTTTTTATAACCTAGAAAGTGTAAATTTTTGGGTTATAAAATACGAAAATAGGAACCATCTTGGGCCAAAAAAAAATTTCTTGATCAACGGAGTCTCAACAACTAACCTAGAAGTTCCCAGCCTTGTACGACAAAAAAATATTGAACCCATACATTTAAACTTTCAAAGTCGAAAAAATGTAACTTTCAACAGCGACCGGGCCAAAAAAATTTTTTCTCAGACTCAGCGAAGTCTACTATAACAGCCGACCAACTCCCAGCCTTGTACGAAAAAATATCTCGATTGGTCACCAGCTCTCAACCTATTCATACCGCAGCTGGCTTGAAACTACTACCCCGTGCTATTTTAGTGGTTTTAAAGCCGAAGGTATTTTGTTCCACTGGTGATTTAGAGCCAAAATCCAAAATTTTACTCCAAAATGAGCGAAGAAAAAAACACTTCCCAATACAAATATGTCTATCGCCAATCGACACCATTTTTTCATCAAGTGAATTTTTTTTTGCGCGTTTTGGAATGAAATTTTGCAATTTGGCTCAGAATCACCAGTGCAATAAAATACCTTCGGCTTTTAAACCACTAAAATCGCACGGTGTATAAGCTTCGTGTACTCGTTGACTCTTGCACCCAAATGCATAATTGATGTTTACCTCATTACGTGCCCTGGGGCCTTAGCCTGTAACGCAATGGTGCCAAAATGGGCTCCCAGTTAACGGCTTCAATAACGATTTATTACTGTCGGTCCTCTTAATGTTTTTGTAGTACTTACAGCAAATAATATTTTGATTCTAATTCTAGAGGATTAGTTCTCTGGTTGTGTGAGAAAAACGAGGTAGCCCCGATTTTGTCCTTCTGCTGGGACGCCATCGAAACGCCATTGCGTTACAGGATAAGGCCCCTGGTGAGTGGTCACCGGCTGGTGAGCCGGACGCAGAGCGGAAACTGTGCCGCAATCTCGCTAATATTCAATTAATGTAACCGAGTTGCTTTAAACTATAGTCAAAGATAATTATGTTGCAGTGTACGTAGATCATGCCTAGAACTTAAGAGTGTATACTAGTACAGTTATGACACTACTGGCTCGCTGCGCTCGCTCGTTCAATGATTTTATGACAATTAATCTAAAATTGTTATTCATTTTTGTCAACTAATCGAGTTAGCATGTGCAACCGAGTAAAGTAGGCAAATACAGCTAAGTTCCAACAATTTATTTGCCGACCCTACTAATTTCAGAGAGATAGGGGCTTCAGTTTTTGAGCGAGTTAAAAACAAACCTAATTGCCTCCGGAGAGGAGACTTTATACGTTCATTGAATACCCTCTCGATAAATATCAACAGTGACATATTTCAAAGACTACGCAATTTTGACCAAAAAATATATTAATAATATTTTTTAAAAATACCCAGAAACAGAGGTTTACCAGGTTAATGAGTACGGAATAAATGTTGCATTTATAAAAATTGTACAAGGTGTTACAAAAGTACCTAACTCTTTCTACAGGGTGTAACCTACTGGTCAACAGGATGTCAAATCTGTAAAAAAAAATTGAAAAATTTTTTTTTCACATAATTGAAAAATTTTCATAACTTTTTTGTTTTTGTTATAAGCTCAAATTTAAAAATATGTTTGTTCGTGTAGGTGCATTTACATAGCTTTGAGTTGTTAAAACATTGTGAAAGTCAATGAAGACAATATTTAAAAAATACCTTTCTCACGCCACATCGTACACATTTTATTAATTAGAAAATCAACGGAACGTCATAGAGCAAAATAAATATTTAGGTTGTGATCCCTATCACCGGGTGCTATTACCCTGTAAAAATAGTTAGGTACTTTTGTAACACCTTGTATAGTATGTATCTATTTTAGTTATATGTATACATATATATATACAACTATTTTGGTATAGTATGTAAGGTATTTGTATTTATTTATTGATAAATGTATATTTATTTATACTAGGTACTTACTTGTTTATTTTATTTTACTTATCTGGGGGCACGGCAGTGCCCCCGCCAGGTCGAGCGCGAAGCAAACACTGCCGTACCATCTTTACTGGAACCATTTCGCCGCATTTTCAGGCCCCTATTTGAGAACCTCTGGATAAGACCAGAACGCAGAAATTTTCGTCATCTAGTAAGCTATAATCACATAGTTAAAATCCAAAATTTCAAGTCTGTAGGTCATTTAGTTCCGAAGTTAAGCGAAAGCAAAGTTTCGCATTTATGACACACACTCACTCACTCACTCACTCATGATCATCATAATAGAACTAGTACTTCCCATAAACTCAGAGAGCTGAAATTTGGTACAGAGTTAGGGTTTAATGGGCACATAAAGGGAAAACTATAAAAACTAGGATAATCGAAGATCTGGAGTACCTGGTGACCCTGATTAGAAAACACAAGAGCCCTAATAGAACTAGTACTTCCAATAAACTCAGAGAGCTGAAATTTGGTACAGAGTTAGGGTTTAATAGGCACATAAAGGGAAAACTATAAAAACTAGGATAATCGAAGATCTGGAGTACCTGGTGACCCTGATTAGAGAACACAAGAGCCCTAATAGAACTAGTACTTCCCATAAACTCAGAGAGCTGAAATTTGGTACAGAGTTAGGGTTTAATGGCCACATAAAGGGAAAACTATAAAAACTAGGATAATCGAAGATCTGGAGTACCTGGTGACCCTGATTAGAAAACACAAGAGCCCAACCAAACTATTATAGATCGACATATACCTACCGCCCTTACAAAAAATATTCAACTTGGTGGGCCGCTTCATTTGATGTCAAAAATCTAAGGTCTGAAGTATCTGATGAAGAACCCTCAGCTGGTATCAGCTTTATTAGAGATATTATGGTAATGCCCCGTCTACTATTGGTACATAAAAAATCGACTGTCATTGCAAAAATCCAGCGTAGTGGGACACATCTTCATTTAATCTAGCCTATAGCGTCCCACTGATGTATAACTTTGCTTACGCCTTTCGCGCAGGCGCGCGCGCGCTTTGCTTTTAAACTATACAACCCCATATCTCGGCAACCCATCGACCGATTTGGCTCATGTTCGAATTTAAAATTTCTTTTAATTTAGTTTACCCGCCTATCAAATTTCATAACGATCCGACCAAATTTACTCAAGTTATCGTCGAACAAACATTCATACATACAAACATACATACATACAAACGCCGGATTGTTCCAGCAGACTCGGAGGACTTCGCTCGCTTCGCTCGCTCGTTCAACAAGAAATAGTCGGACGATTAACTTTATTCTACTCGAACATTACACAAATTTAAAAACTGTGTCAAATAAGAAAATCTAATAAAATTAATAAATATGCCCTCGTTTCTACAAAAAGAAGTGAAATCCCACGAAAAACATTCTGTAAAAACTAGCCAGGTCTCGATGGATCTGCTTGTTTATCTCTAAAAAAGTAATGAAATCTAGACAAAGTCGTGCCAAGTCTAAGGTTCCTTACTGCGATTTCTTTATTATTATAGTTAATGTTGTGAGACTTGGCTGTTGAAGGGTACACAAGGGTACAAAAGAAGGTGCTCCATGACACCATTGCACCAATCTGTCGCCAGAACCGCTTGTGTACCCTTCAACGGCCAAGTCTCACAACATTAACTTTAATAATAAAGAAATCGCAGTAAGGAACCTTAGACTTGGCACGACTTTGTCTAGATTTCATTACTTTTTTAGAGATAAACAAGCAGATCCATCGAGACCTGGCTAGTTTTTACAGAATGTTTTTCGTGGGATTCATAATTACTTGTATGCACTAATTTCTAAGTATAACATAAAATTATATCCTGTGTCTATGTAATTTAATTATTGTTGTTTATGTACATCTAATACCTTCTCTATTTTCACTGGTCCAATCCGTCCGAAGGTTGTCTGGAAGAGATCGCTTTTAGCGATAAGACCGCCGTCTGTACTATTAGGTTAAGAAAAATTCTGTTAACATTTAATTTCTGGTGTACAATAAAGTGTTCTCTATCTATGTATCTATCTAATAATAACGAAAACGAGCTAAACGAAAACAATTTTTGAGGTATAATATTTTTAGAAATTAACACCTAGGCGACGATGGCGGGATGACCTGAACAAGTTCTTGCCCAGATGGCCAGAGGTGGCACAGGATAGAGATGTGTGGAAGACATGAAAGGAGGCCTTTGCCCAGCGGTGGGCCACCAACATCCAGGCTAACTAAAAAAAAACACCAAATTAAACAACCTTTAATGTAGGGAATAGCAGTCATAAGAATACAGTAGAAAACCAGTTAATTATAAGCTACACAAAAAAAAAGTTTCAATTGTTGGTGTTAATAAAAATACTAACTTTTAAGATTAAGATTGACATTAGAAGAACGATACAATCATTTACACACCTACTAAGTACTTTCCTTAGAAGTAGAGAGTAGTATGTGTGTAAATGATTTTTAGTGGAGGCCGAGAACTGGGGCCTTAGCCTGTAACACAATGGCGTATCAATGGCGTACCAGGTACTCGTAGTAGGAAAAAACCGGGATTTTTCCGTTGTTCTCCTACAACCAGCGAACTAATCCTCTAGAATTAGACTCATATTAATCTTTGCTGTACTACAAAAACATTAAAAGGACCGACACTGGACCGACAGCATTAATAAATCGTAATTGAAATCGTCAACCGGGAGCCCATTTTGGCACCATTGCGTTACAGGCTAAGGGTCCTGGACGGCGATCCGTTGGAAGTAGACATGCGCGAAACAGTGCACTTCGAAGTCATGATATATTTCATGACATTTCATACCGCGTGATATTACCTTATATCATGGCACCAAACATGACACATGACATCATGGTATTTCTTCATTGCAGACATGAAACATGACATCATGGTATTTCTTCATTGCAGACATGAAACATGACATCATGGTATTTCCTCATTGCAGACATGAAACATGACATCATGGTATTTCTTCATTGCAGACATGAAACATGACATCATGGTATTTCAGCAAACTTTCATTGCAGTACGTACAGTGTGCTGAAATGCCATGTGTCATGTTTCATGACATCTAGTGTAATGAAATGATATGTGCCATGCTTTATTCTCTCGTGTAATGTGTAATATTTCATGACACCGTTGTGTAATATGTCTTTTCTAATATTACAAGCATTACCTACACATTTCTAGTTGGAAGACCAGCAGCATGATGGTCGGACGACATCGTCATTGCGGCGGAGGGTCCATGGACGCGGATGGCTAAGGACCGTGAGAGGTGGCGCGAGGGGAAAAAGGCGTATACAAGGTGTTACAAAAGTACCTAACTCTTTTTACAGGGTAATAGCACCCGGTGATAGGGATCACAACCTAATTATTTTTTTTGCTCTATGACGTTACGTTAATTTTTAAAATAATAAAATGTGAACGATGTGGCGGGAGAAAAGTATTTTTTATATATTGTTTTCAGTGACTTTCACAATGTATTAACAACCCAAAGCTATGTTAATGCACCTACCGCACAAACATATTTTTAAATTTCAGCTACTAACAAAAACAAAAGAGTTATGAAAAATTTTCAATATTGAGGTTATAAAATAAAAATTGTTTTTTTTTTTTACTTTTTTTTACAGATTTGACATCGTGTTGCCCAGTAGGTTACACCCTGTAAAAAGAGTTAGGTACTGTTGTAACACCTTGTATACATATCGCTGGTCCCTATTAAGAAAGTCGGAACTACGTTTTTGTCATTTTTTACTTTTTTGCATCAGTATGTTATAAATTCGAAGAGCTATAGGTACAACATTTTATTTTTGTGATAACTCGTAATATGAAGGAATTACCAGTAAAAAAAAAGTCAGTTGTAGCAATAATGTCCGTGCAAAAATGGCGGTAGTTACGTACCGCTTTTGTTAACCGGAGGTTGAGCGCACGGGCGTAGTCGTATGTACCATTACTGACAATTTTACTGGGGAATGCGCCAGCGCATAAATATTGGCAAAAGTGCTATTGGATTTTTGTATTTTTGTGAAAAACGTATGAAATTACAATGTTACAATATTCCAATCTGAGACGGATAAAATTGTTGGTTCAGGTAGTTACAACATTATTATCTGAAACTTGATTTTTCCTTTTTGTTGGATATGCCACTAACGACATTGTTAAGTTATCACAAGTTAGGATGATTTGTTGCATCTGACTCAACTGACATTGTTTCATGTGATTGGTTAGGTTATCAATGAAGGATATGTCACTACCCACATTTTTAATTAACATTTAGGTACATTATTTCGCAGGATATGAATTAGTCTTAAGCGAAAATTTTAAATTAATTTAATTAATTTAATTTAATTTGTAGGTTACATTAAAATGTATGAGTTATTTATTTTTATTTTGCGTAGGTATGGCACATTATGCAGCGAATATCAAAGAACCAAGGGAAGGCCATTGATCCAATCTGTCACTTCCGCATGGGCCTCGTAGATCTTTTGGATCCCTCCTTCTATTGACCACTGCGGGCAATGGTCCGTGATATGGGACATGCTCTGCATCTCCCCGCAAGAGCAGTGCGGGTCCGTCCCAAATTTCCATCTGTAATCAGCTCAGCACATCAGCTACCCTGCGAAGTTCGGCACCTATTTAT
The DNA here is from genome assembly GCA_949319315.1 of Zelleria hepariella. Lineage (NCBI taxonomy): Eukaryota > Metazoa > Arthropoda > Insecta > Lepidoptera > Yponomeutidae > Zelleria > Zelleria hepariella. Next base: position 13,880,049 of record OX439395.1, read on the forward strand.
TTGAGTCCAGTATTTTCGATAGATGCCTGGCATTCGTACATTACGATTGGACACAAGAGCTCTATTTGTCACATCAGAATCATTCCACCTTTCTGACCATCTTTCCTTGAGAGTTTTGTCAGCTTCTAGGGCTTCTGACGCCATCAGTCCAAATGGTCTACGTGATTTGAGGTGCAGATCGCTTCTTGTGTGTTCCAGTTCTTGGTGTATTGGAAGCTGCGGCATTTGACTGATCTTGTCATACTCCTTTCGAACGCATAGTTCCCTTCTGATGTCTGGAGGTAGGACGTGGCAAAGGACCGGAAGCCAAATAGTTGGTGTCGGCTGTACGGTGCCAGATATAGTCCTCATAGCACAGAGTTAAGCTCCACATCGAATAGATTAGTATGGTGGCTGCTTGCCCACACTAGTGCACAGTATTCGGCTGCACTGAAGGCTAGAGCCAGCGTTGACGTGCGCAGTGTATTCGCATTGCTGCCCCATGAAGTTGCTGCTAGCTTCCGGATGAGGTTACACCTGGCAGAAACTTTCTTTTTGACATTTTCAAGGTGAGCTTTAAAGGCAAGAGTCCTATCAAGCGTGACTCCCAGGTATACTGGATTTGGGTCGGTTTTTACAGGCTCTTGCAGAAAACCAGATTCGCTTTCTCATTGGCTTGTTTGTTGTTGAGATGGAAACAGCACCTAGTTGTTTTCCGCGGGTTAGGTCTCAGAGCCCAGTTTGCGAAGTAGTGTTGCAGCTAAGCAATGACCTCTTGTACGACGGTAGAGGCTTCATTTATCGTCGGAGCTTGTGATATTACTGCAATACCATCAGCATACATAAATCGGCGCCCAGTCACCTCCATTATGTCGCTTAGATAGATATTGAACAACGTGGGGGCTGGGACCAAGCCATCTGGGACATCGTTGTTCAGGGTCTTAAGGTGGCTCAACTTTCCGTCCATGCTCACTTGAAATAGTCAGTTTGAGAGGATAGCGTCAAACAACTTCAACATGTGTTTGCCTGAAGATTTTAGTCAGCTTCAGCAAGAGTCCCTGTTTCCAAACGGTATCAAAAGCCGAGTTTAGGTCTACAAACACCGCTACAGTTTTTTGCTTTCTCTGGAAACCCGCTTCTATGTGTGATGTCAGTGCGACAACCTGATTGCTACAGCTTCGATTTGGGCGGAATCCTGCTTGGTCGACGGGAAGATGAAGTTCGACTTTTGGTGTAATGCGTGCGAGTAGTATTCTCTCGTACAGCTTGTAGGTGGTACTCGTACAAAGGAGCGAAAAGGGTCTGTAGCTAGATGGATCGTCTAGTTTCTTTTCTGGTTTTAGCAGTGCAACCACTTTTGCCGATTTCCACTATTTGGGGAGTTTGCATTTAGCGGTTATATCTGAGAAGAAGTCTGCTAACCACTTTTGTGTTAGGGGCCCTAGGTGCTTCAGAAATTCTGGTAGGATCTTGTCGATACCGGCTGTTTTTTTTTTGCGTCTTTTATTCCTCTGATAACTTCAGGGATTCTGATGGGCTCTACGATTTCAGATTTAAGATTGCAGTTGTCCAGAAGATGGCCAAACTCCATTTTGACTTTATTTTAGATATCTTTTTGGATGTAGAGAGAGCTGTTACATAGCTGTCACCTAATTCTTGTGTTTTATATGTGTAGTTTTTGGATTCGTTTAGTATATCTGATACCAGGAATGGATTTTTTACACTTTTCTTTGCGCGCGGGCTATTCACTATGCAGATGCGACTTAGCTATTTTTTTAAAAAATTCAATTGAAAATGTAGTATATGCCACATCCTACTTAAAATGTAATGAGTAACCCAAACAAAAATGTCGCATGTAGCACATCCGACAATTTTGTTCTATTTTTGTCCGAGTAATATTGTCACTAATAGCTTTTCTCAAAAACTACAAAATATTATAACATAAAATAATACGTACAAATTGACGAAGAACTATCCAAGTAACATGCAGTAAAAATTTCAGAGTAATAACTTGTTACTTAGGTTTTATCTTTAAAATTAACTTTAAACTGCTCTCCTGTAAAGTTGTCATTTTGTAGTTCCGACTTTCTTAATAGGGACCAGCGATATACCCAACAGTGAATGATAATATTTAAATCCTCTTGTCAAACAATGTACTGTGAGTGAAGGTGCCACTGGACGCTGTATAAATCATCTCATTACGTAGATGCAAAGGCCTTAGTTAGTCAAACAATTACCCAGTAATAAGAATCACCAAAGCGTATATTGGCGCATTAATTCCAATTTGTAATAATGCAAATTATTACACACGGTTCAATGTCTATCGTGGGTTACTTAGTAAACTAATTGGTATGTTATTTGACGCGTGATATACGATTACGATCGACGTATTGTGTCCTTGAGCTTAAGGCTCGGTATAAGGCTAACTAGCGCCACCAATGTTGAAAAAATCATATGTCCCTTCAGAAGATGTTTCTGACAAAATCCTAAGATGAGCCTATGCGCCATGCTTTTCTAGATTTTTAAGTGTACGTACCCAACTCAATTACTAGTCTTAAGCTAAAAAAAATTCGATAACCGCCAAAAACGGCCGCTTTTGGCGGTTATAGAAAAAAATTTCAACCCCCCCCCCCCCCCCCCCATTATTGTATTCGAAAATGGGTCGGATCGCGGTTGGTTTTAGGCTAAAGTAATTACCTTATTTAACCCGACATTTCGGCCGCGTTACAATGTTACCAACCGCGATTCAACCCGTTTTCGACCCGTGTGAATATCGCGAGTCATAAAAAGTGAATACTTACCCTTTTTTTTGTTCGGAGGTTAAAAATACTTTTGCACCCCTTTTGCGATGACAATTTGATCGCTATCTAGTCGCGGGCGCCACTGTAGATAAAGAATATTCTTTAAGAATTCAAAAGAAACACAATTTACGCCGTGAAAGGTAAAACTTCCTCATTGCGAAAAGTCACTTCTTCAGTTTTCAGACCTCAGACGACTCAAACGAAACTTATCACCTTCAGTAATGTGCTCGTTGCCTTAAGGTGGTCACTCATTGCGAGCATTCGCATGTAATTGAACGAGCGAGCGAAGCGAGAGAAGTTCTAAGAGTCTACTGGAACAATTTGGCACTAGTGTGCATGTGTAAATGTTCGTTCGACGATAACTTGAGTAAATTTGGTCAGATCTTCAAGAAATTTGGTGGGCGGGTAAATGAAATTAAAACAATTTTTAAGTTGAGCCAAAGCGGTCGAGACGTTGCCAAGTTATTGGGTTGTAAAGTTTATAATAATATGCAATGCGCGCGCCTGCGTGAAAGGTGTTAGCCAATAAGTTACAAATCACGCGAGTTCACAGTTCGAAGCAAATCACTAGTGTAATTTGAATGAATTACTTTGAATTGAAACATAAAAAATAAAAAAAAACGATTTCACAGTTTTTATTTATTTTTATCTTTCGATTAACTGTTAATTGCACTGATTCCGAGTCATTTGCCGATGTTCGTTGAAAAATTCCGTTCTCCATCTCCAAACTTCATCAGATTCATATCTTCACCATTTTTTTATGGAACCATTCGGAAGTTTATCTTAAAAAAAAAATCATCAAAATCGGTTCACGTTGAAAAAAGTTCTGAGGTACAGAGGTGAGGTTGTACCACACATTAAAAAAAATACGGGTCCAAATATTCAAGTGCGTCCTTCTTTTTTGAAGTCAGTTAAAAAGTCCATTGATGTACGAGAAATCGGGGGTTGCTTTTGTAACGTATCGCTCAAAAACGAACCTTGCTCTTGTAATGTACGAGTAGCAATATACATTACACGAGCAAGCTCTAGGTGAATGCTCGCCTTTATAATAAATTGGTACTTTAAAAACCCTTTTTGGCGACCCTTCCCCTTTGGCGGTGCTGTCCCTTTCTATCATCTTGGTGTCCCTTTTTTTCGCTCCTTAGGCCCGGAAACTTTGCTTTGGATTTATGTTGTTTTATTTTGTCCCTGTTTAGGGCTTGGACACACTTTATTGGGAGACAATTCACATTTTGTAAGGCAATTTCGCTGTTTAAGGGTTGCATTAATAGTCGTCAGCTCAAGCTCGAGATCAAGTAGGTGATCTTAGAAAACAATTAATTGACGCTTCGTTTATAGCAGAAAACGCATCCAAAATGAAAGATATGATTTTTTTCCATTGGCGGCGCTAGTTGTGTCTAGGTTTGGATGCGTTTTTTGCTAAAAACTCGTCATTATGTTATCAACGCGAGGCTTAATTATTTTTTGAACCTTTAATATAAGGTGGCCACTTTTGGCGATAAAGGATTTTATTCTTAGGTTCTAGGATCTAGAATCTAAACATTAGGTCCTAAAAATAGTTAAGCCTCCCGTTGATAACCTAATGAAAAGTTTTTAGCAAAAAAAGCATCCAAAAAGAAGATTTTTTTTTCATTAGCGGCGCTAGTTCTGCCTATAAATAGACCTTAAACGAACCCACATTTTTACACTTCAGAGAGATGAAAAAAAGCTTTTTACTGGCTTTTATGCATGGGAACGGAAGAGGAAAATATGCAGATGAGTCTGCTAGAACCTTCAGGCTACCGTTGCTTAGCATAATACCTTTTATTTATGTTTTTCGGCAATGTCCGGGGCATGTAATTAGGGTATTACGGTTGGGGCACAATGGGGTAGATTTATTCGAGTTTTTTATCCACCATTTAATTGTATCACTGTTTAGGATGTAATAACCTAAGCACTCTCTACATGATGGTAAAAATACGACAGTTATATTTACAAACTTTACTATTAGCAAACATGGGAATCCCGTTATGTTACAATTATGGCTCCACATAGAAAACACTTTAAGGGTGGCAATAGTCGTTGACTCAAGATCGAACTCAAGTATGTGATCTCAGAAAAGTCAAATGCTATTGTCAAGCCTTGGCTAATGGCAATGTTAATCTCAAGATAGTTTATACAGCTACTCAAGTTTGACATTAGCCAAGGCTTGACATCAGCATTTGACTTTTCTGTGTTCACTTATTTGAGCTCGATATCAAGTAGGTGATCTCAGACGACTATTTATACCACCCTTATAACAATCTACACACGGTGCATTTCGTTGCCTATTTTTAGACAGACAGTTTGAAATAAGGTTTCTTTTATACAAACCTTCATTATAGAAAGCACTGGGGTCTACCGGCTAAGACGAAGCCGATTGCCATTGTCGAAAATCGAAGTTTGATTTTTGAAAAATGTACTGCCACCCAGTTCATTTTACTGCCACCCAGTTCATTATTCATAAATCGAACTTCGATTTTCGCCAATGGTAATCGGCTTCGTCTTAGCCGGTAGACCCCCAGTAGACCGTTTAGTGTCTAGATACATTCATTATTCATCTGACTAAACGATGTCTAAACGAAAGGTGGGCAGTATTGAACTTTTCCATAGATGTGCTACGAGCTTGCTACGACCTCCGTAGCAGCCCCGCGTAGCACCGCGTAGCACCGCGTAGCACCGCGTAGCACCGCGTAGGCCTTCAGAGGTTATTATTGATAGGATAAAATAAAACTAGCCAAGTGCAAGTCGGACTCGCGCACGAAGAGTTCCGTACCATTTCATATAAAAACTGTAAAACAATCAAGTTTGTTGTTTGGAAGCCCCCTTAAATATTTATTTTATTCAGTTTTTTTAGTGTTTGTTATTATAGCGGCAACAAAAATATATCATCTGTGAAAATTAAATTTGTCTAACTATCACAGTTCATGAGAGACAGACTAGTGACAGACGGACAGATGGATGGACGGACAGTGGAGTCCCGTTAGTTCCCGTAATAGGGTCCCGTTTTACCCTTTGGTACGGAAGCCTAAAAATTAATGCTGACTTTTTTGGTTTCTTTCAACTCATCAAACAAACAACCGATTTGGATGTTTTTTTTTTCTGTTTTAAAGAGTATTCTTTCCATGTGGTCCCATAAAAAAATGGTGAAATCTGATGAAGAACTTCGGAGATGGAGAACGGAACTCTTCAACGAACAGCAGAAAATCACTCGGAATCAACAACTAAGACCTTTGCAACTACGTAGTGAGATGATTTATACAGCGTCCAGTGGCACTTTTACTCACACTAGATGGGTGAAGAGACCACTTGGCATTGCAGTGCCTTGGACCTTGTTTTTAGATGGAGCAGGCTTGCCCAGCCCATCCTGACAGCTTAGTCGACCTAGCTCACAGGAAAGACAAGTCAATACGTGTGGAGCCAACTAAACCGCGGGTTTCCTCACGATGTTTTTCCTTCACCGTTAGCGAGTGGTATTGCTACTAAGAGTACAAATTCACAAATGGACATAACTTTGAAACCTACCTATTTAAACAAAATAAAATAAAATAAACCTTTGTAACTCGGAATCATTGCAATAGCTTAATAACTTTGCCCCACTAAAGTCGGTATTTTTATTTATGTTTGTTAATTTTGTGTTATAAACTGTGTTATTTGAACAAAATAAATTCATATCAGTAAATGTGTCCAGCGGCCGTAGCATGTTGGAAGTCACTCTCGGCTTTCTTCATTTGTCACTTGTTTTAACGCTAACTACAGGGTGCACCCTAAGTCGATAGCGGAACTTTAAGTAGGCTGTCTACTGATCAATACAAACAACTTGTACGTGGTGGCAAAAAAAATGGAGCTAAAAAAATATCAGCTGTTCCATACAAAAGGTCGACTCAGTACTGCGCCAAATGTATGAAACTGCTGATATTTTTTTCGCTCCATTTTTTTCGCCAACTAGTACAAGTTGTTTGTATTGTTCAGTAGACAGCCTACTTAAAGTTCCGCTATCGACTTAGAGTGCACCCTGTAGTGCGCGCGCTGCACCATGTTAAAGTAACTCGCGCATGGAGCATGCGCAACAGAGCTAAAATACACGCGCGCGACTTTAGTGACATTTTTGACATTTCGACGCACCATTTGTATCAACGTCTCCCGAGGCCGCGACTTATTCAGCAATTCGGTACGCAAAGTTTTTTGTTCAAAAGTCCGTTATTGGCTTAAACTTATCTTTAGACAATATTGAGAAACTAATTTAAATATTTTTTATTTTGGTCCAGTAGTTTTGTTTTTATACGCTAGAATGTTTTGTTCCTATGACCGCCAACAGTATGCAGACCGTCGCGTGACGTCATAAAACCGTATCTTTGAAACGTTGTAAAATCCAAACTACTGAACCAAAATTAAAAATATTGAAATTAGTTTCTCAATATTGTCTAAAGACAAGATTAAGCCAATAACGGACTTTCGAACAAAAAACTTTGCGTACCGAATTCGCGATTTTTCTTATCACGGAATTTTAAATACGATAAAATGGCATAGATTTTGGTCACGCATAAGCTCATGCTCGCATTTGCGACTCAAAGTCGCGCGCGCGACATACACGTGCTACGGCCGCAGGTGCAAATAAAATCCGTTCGCTATCATAGTGTCACTTTGATATTTGCCACCTTGGCGCGCGGCGGCTTTTCACAAGAGAAATTAAAGGAAGCCGACGCGGTGCAAACACGCCAGTGAATTTGGCTCGCCGCTCGTCAAAGAAGCGTCGTATTGAGAGGTTGTGCTTGTGACTTTTGACTTAGTATTTTGTATTGAGTGTCGATCGCTGCGTGTAGATAAAATGTTTTTTCGTCCGTGGGAGGACAGCGAGGTACCTCTAGACCAGTCTTTCCCAACGTGGGCGATAACGCCGCCTTGTGGGCACTGCAGGCCTAAAGGGGGGCGGTAAGAGACCCAGAAAAAAAAGGGGGCGTTGCGTAGGAACCCCTGCTCTAGACGCAACTTCGAATGACCCAAAAATTAAAAGACGAAGGTTTTGTAAAACATTTAAGCAAATTCTAGTTAATGTCCGTCAGAATTGTGTTGAAATGAATATCTGCGCCCATCACAGATACTTAAAAAATAGTTGGTATCCCAAGAACCAAGATTGCCGTCGTGTGTACCGACACTATCTAAGCGAACGGACTTTAACATGCTCACGCCTGTAACAGTACAATTTGTAACATTGCACTAGTTAGTGCGGAGAACCGAGTATAATTGCTTCGTACGACATTGTCACAACAATTACTGAATCGACGATGTAACACGTTTGAATGTTTGCATTTTGAACTCCTGTGTGGTCGAGCTAGCGTAGAATTGTAAAGTGCCTATTGTTCATAAATGTAAGGCCCAAATTTATGGCCACTTTTGGCGATAAATGACTTCATTCGTAGGTTCTAGGATCTGGAATCTAAACCTTCGGTCCTAAAAATTGTTAAGCCTCGCTTTGAGAATTTACTGAAGAGTTTGTAGCAAAAAATACATCAGAAAACAAGTTATGACTTTTTTCTTCATTGGCGGCGGTAGTTGTGCCTAGTATGTTTCAAATTAGCATAAACGGCTAAACCGATTTTGATTAAACATATCTCGCTAAAACTCTGCTTAAACTACGGCCTTTGCATTTACGTATTGAGATGATTGATACGGTTTATACGGCATCCAGTAGCACCTTCACTCACACTAGATGGGTGAAGACACCACTCGGCGCTGCAGTGCCTGGTACATCGTTTTAGATGGAGTAGGCTTTCCCAGTACCTATACTTACTATCCTGACACCTTAGTCGGCCTAGCCCATAGGAAAGACAAAAAATCTGCTTAGAAAAAACGCATCTAAATAGTTTCACCCGTTTAAGAGCTACGGTGCCACAGACAGACATACAGGCAGTTATGCTAATGTTTTAGCTAAAATGTCGTGGGTAGGTATTTGAAATTTTTAATTTAGTAGTTATTCAAAGCCATTTTTGTACGTTAAAATTAAAGTTAAAGCAAATTAATGCAAAACTAAGACACGCTATTTGTTTGTTTTTTGTTACACTTTATTGCACAAAAAAAAGATACAAGAAACTAATATAGATATGTGAGATATTATGCACAAGGGCGGACTTATTTCTATAAAAATTTCTTCCAGCCAGCCCAGAATATTATTATCTTCCAGCCAGCCCAGAATATTAGCCCGGTAAAAATTTTACAAAAATACTAAAACACAGGCTTCCAAGTTTTTGCTTGACGACCACACTTCAGATTTTTCAGATAATATGTCTTTTAGAGATGAGGCTGGATACAAAGTGCCCTAAGGGCCTTAAGTGTGTCTGATCTTGCTAAGCGAAGCTGTTCAGAAGTGACCCTTGATCTTCAAATGTGCTGGGGCCTTAGTCTGTAACGCAATGGTGCCAAAATGGGCTCCTAGTTGACGGCTTCAATTACGATTTATTAATGCTGTCGGTCCTTTTAATGTTTTTGTAGTACAGCAAAGAATAATCTGATTCTAATTCTAGAGGATTAGTTCGCTGGTTGTAGGAGAATAACGAGGAATTCCCGGTTCTGATCTTCTATTGGGATGCCATCGACACGCCATTGCGTTACAGACTAAAGCCCCAGGTCGGAAAAATATCGCATCTTTATCTCTACATGGTGCAAATATGATATGCTTTTCGATACGCCACATACAGTCACAAAGACAGACAGAAAAGCTGTCTGTGTGTCTGTATGTGGCACCATAGCTCGCTATACGGGTGAACCAATTTGGATGCGTTTTATTTGAAAGCAGGTTCTCTAACAAGTGTGCTTAAATACGTTTTATCAAAATTGGCTAAGCCATTTGTGAGATATGCGTATTAGAAGCTAAAATGTCGGGGTATTAGATTTTTTTTATTTAGTAGTCATTCAATTCTCATGTGCGTGTGATAATCTAAGCAAATATCATCCTAACTAGATGCATCTTGCTTCAAAAGCTTTAGTTTTATGACCAAACAAAAGAGTAAAATCCTTTTACGAGTATTTCCCTAGGAGCGAATATCAAACAATGGTGGCCTTGCCAAAGTTTTTCAATCTACGCTTTCACAAAGACCTTGCACTGCGCTGGCGTAGCTACAAAGGGGCAAGGAAGGGCAAAGTCCTGGGGCCCCCAAGCTCAGGGGCCCCCCTTAGATCCTAACACGAAACCGTATTGAACTATTATTGAACGAGCGAGCGAAGCGGGCGAAGTTCTCCGAGTTTACTGGAACAATCCGGCGTTCGTATGTATGTATGTTTGTATGAATGTTCGCTCGACGATAACTTAAGTAAATTTAGTCGGATCGTCACGAAATTTAGTAGGCAGGTAAATAAGGTAAAGAGAATTTTTAAGTTCGAACATGAGCCAAATCTTGGGAGGGGTTGCTGAGATATGGGGTCGCGAGTTCAAAGTTCGGGGCGAACCACTACTTCTATTACATCACGGTTTTACTCACCAGTCTTTTGTCGGTGTAGCCAACTAGTTTCGGTTCTCATTCGGAGATCTCAATTATGGAGAACGAACGAATAGAACAAGCTAAAAATTCTCTTGGGAAACATTCAAGAGTTAATTTCTCCGTTTTAGACTGAGACATGCACAATGTCCCAGGCACTGCAGCGCCGAGTGGTCTCATCTAGTGTGAGTGAAGGTGCCACTGGACGCTGTATAAATCATCTCATTGCGTAGATGCAAAGGCCTTAGTTTTGTTTTAAACAGATTTTTTAAATATACCTATCTACAGGGTGTTAAAAGACCGCCAACAAAGCGGGAAACCACGTATTGTCCTCATCGTAAGGAACATTTTTGCCCAAGGAACTATGCCTGGGAAATCAACGGTTTCCGAGATAATGAGGTTCAAAGTCGGACTTTGCAAACATTTTTTTTTGTAGAAATGTATTCAATATCTAGTACTTAACATACCTTCTCAAGAAGCTATATCAAAATTATGAATATTTCTTACAAAAAACGACGTTAAAATTGCAACCCGCAATGTATGCTAAACATCGGCACTTCAAGCTTAAGTAACATAAACGTATACCTACGCTTGCGCAATATGACTTCTGTGCGTTACACGTTCATTGCGTGATCAAATATTTTTCAAAATTATAACCTAAAAAACCAAAATCATTTCCCAGCAATAATTTATCGAAAAAGTACTTTGTTTTGGTGTCCAGTATGCGTGGCTTTCGGGTCTGTTGGCGGTCTTTTAACACCCTGTATATTTTGACTAGATAAAACCAAAGAGTTAGGGCCCCAGTTTGTATTTTGCCCCAGCCAGGGCCCTTGATTTCCTAGCTACGCCACTGCCTTGCAGTCGAACAAATGACTTTCAAAACCGTTTCAAATAACTTTCTTTGTCAGCTAACAACTCTGTGGAAACAATGATGACATTCAGTGTCAGTCACTGTCCGTAAAAAGTAATAAGTTATTCCCCATGTTTCGGCGAAATGTTCCAAATGGTTCTCAAAATACTCGCTTATCGCAATTTCGCACGCGAGTTTTTAAAAGTTGTTACTGAGGGCTTTAATAGTGGATTGTTACCCGAGGGACTAAAACACATGTTTTAGAATTTTGGCGAAAATCTTCCTTATTCAGGATAAATTATTTTATGATGATACAGCATGGTGATTAAGCTCGAACTCTCTCTCTGAGAGAAGGCCTTTGCCCAGCTAGTGAAAAATGTACGATTGTACAGGCTACATCTTACTTTTTACAGCATCCAGTTATATTTCGAATTATTACATGAGTTAAGCGACCAAGGGAACGCAATATCCCATGGAGAAGGGCAGAGTTCGAGTGGTCACTTCACCCATCTGGTGAGAGTAGAGGTGTCACTGCATAAATCAATTCATTACGTAGATGCAAAGGCCTACATTTTAGCTAGAGAACCATACATTTGCAGTAACTTTAGATAAGTTACTGCAAATTTAAGGTTGGACGATAACAACGGGGCGGGGAATTCAAAATTTTCACAGTTTTTGTAATTTTGAAGCCAAACTGAGCTATTTTTGTTCAGCGATATTTCGTTCACGGCAATAAGATAATATTCTTTTAATTATTGCAAAGAACAGAACAACAATAATTCAGACGATTATTTTTTCTGGTCATCAACAAGTTTTTTGGGTAGTGCCGTGTAGGCAGGGCAAAATAGCTCAGTTTAGCTTCAAAATTGAAAAAACTGTGAAAAAATTGAATTTCGCACAACGCTGCAGTGCTATCGTCCAATCTTAAGAACGTATGTTGTTTCGACCCTGTGCTCGCTAGCAGCGGTCGCAAACATCCCGGTTTCCGGTGTAAAAGGAAATAGATACGACTTTTACGGAAATTAAAGTATTTTAATTTAACTTTCGGAGGCTGCTGCGCGAGTTTCGTGTCAGAGAAATGCCTCATAGGTACCTAGAAATTGCTGGAGGTGGTTTGAAAGTCATCACTTTGGCTAGAAGTGAAACTGAGTTGTCTAAATTGGTATTGGTATTGGTATTGTTATAACTTATTTCTAATTTTTTTTTTTATTTTGGCAACAAAAATGCCTATGCAAACATCTACCGATACACTTACCAATAAATTAAAAATATTTTGCTATATTTAGGGACCTCCAGGTGTATTTCTGTTATATTTATTTTATATAAATGTTATCTATTTTGCATGACTGTATGTGTCTTCATCATCATCATCATCATCAGCTCACCTCTGCCCACTCTTGGGTATAGGCCTTTTTCCCCTCACGCCATCTCTCACGGTCCCTCGCCATCCGCATCCATGGACCCTCCGCCCACACAACGATGTCATCCGACCATCTATCGAGCTGCTAGTCATCTGAGATCACCTACTTGAGCTCGATCTCAAGTAGGTGAACTCAGAAAATTCAAATGCTAATGTCAAGCCTTGGCTAATGTCAAACTTGAGATGCTGTCAGCATAAAAGACCGCCAACAGACCCGAAAGCCACGCATACCAGACACCAAAACAAAGTACTTTTCCGATAAATTATTGCTGGGAAATGATTTTGGTTTTATCGGTTATAATTTTGAAAAATATTTTATCATGCAATGGACGTGTAACGTACAGAAGTCATATTGTGCAAGCGTAGGTATCAGTTTATGTTACTTTAGCTTGAAGTGCCGATGTTTAGAATACATTGCGGGTTGCAATTTTAACGTTTTTTTTTTGTAAGAAATATTCATAATTTTGATATGGCTTCTTGAGAAGGTATGTTAAGCACTAGATACTGAATACATTTCTGCAATAAAAAAGTTTTGAAAAGTCCGACTTTGAACCTCATTATCTCGGAGACCGTTGATTTCCCAGGCATAGTTCCTTGGGCAAAAATGTTCCTTATGATGAGGACAATACGTGGTTTCCCGCTTTGTTGGCGGTCTTTTAACACCCTGTATTAATAGACTCTATCTTGAGATTGACATTGACATTAGCCAAGGCTTGACATTAGACTTTTCTGAGATCACCGACTTGAGTTCGATCTTGAGTCGACGACTATTAATGCCACCGTTAAAGAGAAAAAAAAATTATAATAACAATTTAATATCTACAATGACGTTCCAAAGCCAAAGTAATTGAATATCTAGGTCAAATCTAGGACAGGAAATCTAACTACCAAACCGCCCGCCCTGAAGCGCAAAAACAGTCGAACGCAAATCCCATTTCTATCTATCAATCATGGCTGTTACAACACATGTAGGCTTTGATTCATTATCATCCATCAGGCAGTTGACGGGAGCCCACTCGAAAACACACGCGAAGGCTTTGTGCCCATTGGAAAACGCACCGTATTACCTTCGGTCCACAGGTGAGTTTGCCTATTTGTTGGGGTAAAACGTATGAATGGAGGCTTGAGAATCATGTGTATCCTTGTGGCGAATGAGCAGTCAAGTGTAAGTTGACGGGTTGTCGTTAATCATCACTTTAAATGTCACATTTTGTCTCGGGGCAATGTTGTGAGGGAGGAAAATTAATTTGAAACACTTGAGATTTTCCCTACTTATTAGGGTTCCGTACCCCAAAAGGAAAAAATCGGAACCATTATACAAGGTGTTACAAAAGATGCTAACTCTTTTTACAGGGTTAGAGCACCCGGTGATAGGGATCACAACCTAAATATTTTTTTTGTTCCATGACCTTCCCTTGATTTTTAAATTAATAAAATGTGAACGCTGTAGCGGGAGAAAAGTATTTTTTTTTTATTGTTTTCATTGACTTTCACAATGTTTTAACAAACCAAACCTGCACCTACACCCACAAACATAATTTAAAATTTGAGCTAATACCAAGAACAAAAAAGTAATGAAATAAAAAAAAATTGAGGTTAAAAAATAAAAAATGTTTTTTTCGACTTTTTTTTCAGAATTAACATCTTGTTGACCAGTAGGTTACACCCTAAAAAAAGAGTTAGGATGTTTTGTAACACGTTGTAGAATCACTTGTGTGTATGTCTGTCCATCTGTCACACCTAATTTTCTCTTAAATTGTTTTGGTACACATATATAAATTGGTGACCCAAATACGGATGTATAACGTAAATAGATAATTTTAATTATGGGGTCTGAGGTGTCTGAGGAAAAAAGCTATTTAAAAATTGCTTTGTAGGTTTAGATCAATTTGGTTGGAATTAACACAGTTTTTTTTTCTAGAATGTTTTTTTAAGCGATCCTTTCTAATCTGATCCAATATATTTTATATTACACATTCCATCCGATGATAACATTGTTTCTTAGTAAAAATCTGTCTTCTAGCCCCAAAATGGTTGGGCTAATAAACGAGCTGTAATACCGTAAGATTAATGAAATTTTTGCCCGAAGAAGTGCTTGAGCTTATTTTGGGCATTGGCTTAATTGGAAAATAAATTAATTTCCTCTTCTTGATCAAATTTTTTCCCGTCCTCTAATTCGTAAAATAAATTCAGCGGGTTTTTTCGCCTCCCGAGCCTCTACTCAAAATCTTTGCTTCAAATACGAAATACGTACTTACCATTGATTTACATTACATTTCCGTGTTTCGATCACCAACTTACAGTACCGGTCCGTCGGGTCAATCGGTCCAGTAGTTTATGAGCAAATTAGGTGTGACGGACAGACAGACAGACAAACAGACAGAAAATCAGACAGACGGATAGACATACGTACGAGTGATCCTACAATGGTTCCATTTTACCCTTTTGAGGTACGGAACCGTAAAAATCAAACCAATGCACGGGACATTGCAAGCACCGCCTTTCAACCGATTTGCAGTTTGGCGAAAGATGTAAACTTTTTTGTCTTAATGTAATAATAGAGTATTAAAGCATGCTGCATGCATGCGAAATTCTGCTTTTAACTGAATATTACGCTTTAGATGCCCCATGGTAGCTCTAACTTATTACACGCGTAAATAGAACAAGAAAAATAACTTTGACTTTTGACTTTATCCTTCATTGTCGCTGTTAGTTTCACTAAATTATTAAGTAGGCTTGCCTAACACACCATCCTCTCTGCTTAGTATGCCTAGCCCATAGAAAAAACAGAGTCAATACGTGCGGATCCAAATAAGCCACTGTAAGTATATGTCTATGTCTAAGTAGACGCCCATTTCCCAAAGAATTTTCTTATGAAGATTTTCTGACTAAGTGTCTTGGATTATGTAATAATTAAGTAGTACGTAGTAGATAATTGGAAATTACTTTGATTACATCAATCGTTTATGCTTGATCAAACCCTCTTCGTCAGAGAAATGGTTCGTTGATTTGTAAATATCGCAGTTAATTTAATTAAGGGTTTTAGATTATTGTTTTTATATTAAAAACGAATAAGCGTAAAAGATGACCTCGTATATTTTTATTTTCTTAATAACAGTTGCGTTTCAAAAGAAGATTAGTAAGTACGTTTTATTAATTTAATTATCTTTCTCATATATCAATTTCAATAAAAATAAATGCTGTTTACAAGACTTACAAGGTGCTTCACTTGAGAATATTTGGACCAATATTGCATTTTTAATATTTTAAACATTTCTAATAAGTAGAAAAAAAATCACTCGGGACAGGGGAATAGAACCCATAACCTCTTGCACACCGTTTAAAACATTTACCAGCACGGGTAAGCTCGTGAGAAAAAACCAAAAAAAAAAAAAATTAAAAAAAGTTGTTGGAAAAGTGACGAAAATCAGGAAAAAAATAAGGTACAGTCGTCAGCACGTAGACACTTACACGCGTGTACTCTATTCAGTTACGTTACAGGCGACTTTGTCTACATGCTGTTGACTGCATTATACATGTTATATTTTTTACCTGCTTCGATATAATATCTCGTCCAAACATCGTTGGGTAAAGTTTAGTTTCCAAGTCTATCAATTTCACTGAGCAACGCTCCAAGCTGACATTGAAGATAATAAACTAGATATCGCGTGGTCTGGAGCAGTTTGAAACGCAATCTCGAGTTTTCTATAGGCGTTTGTTCACCGTACCGACTCCTTCACCGACAACGAGTTGTCGGCGCCGATATTTTTGTATAGTTTGTTGGACAAGTGGCGAGAGATAGATAGATAGTAACACTTTCTTCTTCTTCAACCTGTAAGAGCCGCGGGTGATCATGCTCCTCACTTTATAGGGAAATTTCCCGCTAAGCACATGTTATGCTTGGGGCCCAGACGTGGTGTCGTGTGTACACCAAAAATTGGTTATTTACCAGAATTTCCTTAACCTGAGAGCGATAGTAAATGTAAACCGACCCCATGCAGTCCACCGACCCACATCACGTCGCTTCATCCTATACAAAAATATGGGCGCTGTCAAATGGGACAATTTCATCAGAAAAATTATTACCAAATTTTGGTGGCAATTTTTATTTATGGTTTTTAGCTAAGTTGATGTTCTTACTGTGAACAGTAAAGTTATAGTAGTGGAGTAATCAACACGTAACTGTACTGCAGTTAGAATATAATTTTCTCTGAAAACCAACAAGTAAATAATGCCACCAAAATTGTCTGTGATTTGATCTTCTCTGATACAATTGACCCAAATTAGTATCGGTGAAGGTGACGAAATCGGTGCGGTGGACAAGCGCCCTAAGTCTAAGTGAGCCGTAAACACTAACACTCCGCAACGTTATTTGTTATTTACTAGTCATTTAATTAAGCAGAGCGGTTCTAAAAATATAAGATAAGATACTCGTTTATTAAATTGCCATAACTCAGATACAGGCTTTCTTCTTGACTCATCCCATTTATTTAAATGAAATATTAATTTCATGGTTTGCCAATAATTGTAATGCAATGCTGAAAATTTAATGTTTTGTGCAAGTGCTTTTATGTAATATAATATAGGGGTCCAGAAAGATAAACCGGAGCGAAGCGAGGGATTCAAAGGCACAATACGCAATGAAGCTGGACGAAAGACACATTTTTTATTAAACTACCTAAAGTAAGTAAGTAAGTAACTCTTTATTGCACAAACGAAAACATTTTACAAATAAACATTTAAAAATAACAGTACAAATGGCGGTCTTATCGCTAAAAGCGATTTCAGCAGGAACAGCCTAAACAGGAATAAAACTGAAAAATTGGTAGATATTAGTTTTTTTTTTATGCAACCAAAAGTGTTTATCTTTTTTCTAGATGGTACCGCAAAGTTTAAATCACCATGTAAGCTAAGAGGAGTAAATTAGCGAAACATTTTTCCTGACGACTGTTGTTATGTACCCTCCTCCATTATGATCCATTTCGCTGCCATTCTCTCGATAAGTGTACTCTGTCGACTGAAACCCTTTTCTTCCTGAAAGCCTGAATATTGTGTACTCATTTATTTATTCCTTTTGTCTCAACTGTAAATGTTTCGTGCCTCGAAATTGTTACAGACTTTTAAGTATTTGGCTGAAAGTACTCCTTTGTTCTAATGGATTTGAGGTGGACTGGGGGAGGGGGGGGGGTCATCGTGAGACATGGTTTTTGTCTTTAAATGAGTTTGGACATCCATTCACTTGTTCCACTATATCAGAGTAAGGTAAGACTATTGAAAAAAAAATAACCCACTAAGTAGAACCACGGTATAACAGTAACTGTTCAATACACTTTTGGCTTTGGTATAAGTGTTGGCTTTCCTAATTTAATAAATAAATAAACACATCATCATTTTATCTCACTATACCATTTTCGACCGCAGTATGGTCCCGACCACAGATTTTGGAAAGTCCCGACTGAAAATGAAGTTGTAAGGAGCCTGCTTCTTGCAACACTACTGAGCTCGGGATCATTTAAGGGGCTCAATACTTAAAATGTCTCTCCTAGTTAGTTCATGTTTTGATTTTATGTTTTGGTTTTATTGTTTTTTTGATGTTATGTTTTGAGTAAGGTGTCGTTAATAAATGTATATCGCGGCAAGAACTCACAGCCTAGTTGTACTAGCCGTTCTTAATCGATTGGCAAAGTTAAGCAACAACGGCCGCGGTCAGTCCATGGATGGGTGACCGCTAGTGGCAATAATATATGAGCGCTTCCGTGCTTCGGAAGGCACGTTAAACCGTTGGTCCCGGTTGTTGTTGATTAATAACAATCGTTAAGCCATGTCAGAGACCCTTTGGGCGGCCTAAAAACTCTGACACCAGGGGTGGCCACTACCTCATACGATTACCTACCTAAGAACTCCCATGGGGTTTCCTTCAGTGTGGCCTTACGCTGCTGAAATTCCTCCTTTAGTTTATATTTTTTGGGTAAAATCAGTCCGGGCGAGGTTTTTTACACCAAGGTTTATGTTCTCATGGAACACACCGATTTTCCTCGTCCACAAATCCCCTCAATCCTGGTCACGTAAGTAAGTAAGTAAGTAAGTAAGTAAGATATTTATTCACATTATTTATTCATTATTTATTCATTTATTCATCACGTAACGATACTACATCCTGCATCACCCTCTGTCTTATCAATGGGGTTTATGGGATAAACAAGGATAGAAGGATAGAAGGATAGATAGAGGGTTTTATTGGGTTGTATGTGCGGTGTTCTAGTGGGAGAACAATGGATTCGGAAGCAAGAGACCCAGGTTCAAATCCCGGTGCGACCATAACTTTAATTTATTTCAAAGTTACGTACATTTAGTGAATTAGTAGTAGCAATACCACTCGCTAACTGTGAAAGAAAACATCGTGAGGAAACCTGAGCGTATGAGGCATTTGATCATTAAGGTGGGATGATAGCAACGTGGCGGGAAATTCAAATTTTTAACAGTTTTTTACATTTTGTAGCTAAACTGAGCTATTTTTGTTCAGCGATTTTTCGTTCGCGGCAATAACAAAGTATTCTTTTCATTATTGTAAACAACAGAACAACAACAATTCAGCCGATTATGTGTTCTGGTCTACGACAAGTTTTTTGGGCAATACCACTGCTTCGTAGACCAGAACACATAATCGGCTGAATTATTGTTGTTCTGTTGTTTATAATAATGAAAATAATACTATGTTATTGCGGCGAACGAAAAATCGCTGAACAAAAATAGCTCAGTTTAGCTACAAAATGTAAAAAACTGTGAAAATTTTGAATTTCCCGCCACGTTGCTATCGTCTACCCTTAACGCGAAAATCGCCAATCCGCATTGTGCACGCGTGGTGATCTCTCTCTGAGAGAAGGCTTTTGCTCAGCAGAGCTAGTGGGACTTGCCATGGTAGTGCAAACTGTCACACCAGATGGCGCCCCATCGTCCATAAGACGAGTAACAATGAGGTTCTTAACTTTGCACCGACAGTTACTTGGCTTGGTAGCTCAATTCGGAAGGCAAAGTTTTTTGTTCGAAAGTCCGTTATTGGCTTAATCTTATCTTTAGACAATATTGAGAAACTAATTTAAATATTTTTTATTTTGGTTCAGTACTTTTGTTTTTATGCGCTAAAATGTTTTGTTCCTATGACCGCCAACAGTATGCAGACCGTCGCGTGACGTCATAAAACCGTATCTTTGAAACGTTGTAAAATCCAAACTACTGAACCAAAATAAAAAATATTGAAAGTAGTTTCTCAATATTGTCTAAAGATAAGATTAAGCCAATAACGGACTTTCGAACAAAAAACTTTGCCTTCCGAATTGGTAGAGCGCCTGCATGGAATGCAAGAGGTTGCGGGTTCAAGTCCTGTCCCGACCTAATTTTAAACCTTATAAAAATCTTTAAGGTCCACTTGCGTCAACCAGGGTTAGCCAGTTAACTCTGAGTTAACGTCAAAATTTGTATGGAAATGTCAAGTTAACTCGGAGTTAGTTTGCTAACCCCGAGTGACGCAAGTCCGCCTAAGGCGCTGGGCCTAGTGAATTAGCCCGCGCGCAAAAAAAATGCACAAAAACGATTCCTGTATCAAATACACCAAAAAAATCAAAAATGTTCACATATCAAACCCTACAATTAGATGAGAGCTATCTAAAACAGGCAGTTTTGTGTTGATACCCATAACAGATTGCAAGATATTTTGTTTGAAAAAAGTGCGCCGCCTATTTTTTTTCATCACAAATATCTTCAAAACGTTTATGAATGTCAACACGAAACTGGCTGTTTTAGATAGGTCTCACCTAATTCTAGGGTTTGATATGTGAAAATTTTCGATTTTTTTAGTGTATTTGATACAGGACTCGATTTTGTGCATTTTTCTTGGCGCGCGGGCTATTCACTATGTACAGCGCCTTAAGCTTAAAACTTGTTTAAGGCGCCGTGCATATTGAATCGCCCGCGCGCAAAGAAAAATGCACAAAATCGATTCCTGAATCAAATACACTAAACATATTGAAAATGTTCACATATCAAACCCTAGAATTAGGTGAAACCTATCTAAAACAGCCAGTTTCGTGTTAACATTCATAAACGTTTTGAAGATATTTTGCTTGAAAAAAAATAGGCGGCGCACTTTTTTTCAAGCAAAATATCTTGCAATCTGTTATGGATATCAACATGAAACTGGCTGTGTTAGATAGGTCTCAACTAATTCTAGGGTTTGATATGTGAACATTTTCGATTTTGTTTAGTGTATTTGATACAGGAATCGATTTTGTGCATTATTCTTTGCGCGCGGCCTAATTCACTATGCCCAGCGCCTTAACAAACATTATAACGTCGGGATATGGTTTTGTACTCTGTGGCCGGGGGTTAAAAAGTTACTTACACCCAAATGCTTGGCTCATGCGATAACAGTGCCCTACACCCCAACTTAGCCTTTCTTCAGATATGGGTTAAAGAGGGATTTTACGAGGTTCTCTCTTACCCTTGTTGTGCGTCAGGTCTTTATCCCATGGGTATTATCTTGGTCGATGCTTTGTAAGGACTTTAAATATGTTTTTCATTTCCCAGGCTCGGAAAGTATGATGTTACTAGTGACTTACGATCGTGTAAAAACCTAATTTTAACTGTCTGCATTTTTGTGGGCTTCGAAATTTGAACGCGACGCCCTGTGGTGTAGAAAAAGAAAAAACACTGGCATAAAACTGACAGAAAACAATATTATGTACTTAGCCACGAGAAATATTTTGCTGGTGCGATGCAGGATTAGTAGCGAGTAGTTGTTGCCCAACCAGTATGTACGAGGGCGACACCGAAAGTTTTTAGAACTGGCCACTTGTAAACAATATAGGTAATAGTTTAAATTTCCAAAATGGAACTCTTTGCCTATATTATTGCGTATGTATTTTAGTCATTAGTCATTTTAGGGGTCAGGAAGCTTTGTGTCCGGTGGATACCTCATAATTTAACCAAGGCCCGAAATCTCCAGTGTTGATTGGTGCCGAAAAATGCTGCAAAAATTTTACGGAGGTAACTCAAATGCTGTGTTTGACATACTGACGGGTGACGAAAGCTGGGTTTACTGTTATGATCCCGAAACCAAAAGACATTCTGCTCAGTTCTAAGAACTTTCAGTTTGACCCTCGTATCAGTTTCCTGTACGACCGATAGGAGTCGCTACAGTACTG
The DNA here is from genome assembly GCA_949319315.1 of Zelleria hepariella. NCBI lineage: Eukaryota > Metazoa > Arthropoda > Insecta > Lepidoptera > Yponomeutidae > Zelleria > Zelleria hepariella. Next base: position 13,901,789 of record OX439395.1, read on the forward strand.
GGACCCCAAGACCTTTGAACCTAAAGGTCTTCACCTCGAAGTCTGTGCATGGAATAGTCATACATACAGTTTCTGGCACGTCAGAAACTGTATGTATGACTATTCGTTCGACGATAATAACTTGAGTAAATTTGGTCGGATCGTTAAGAAAATCGGTCTTGGGGTACCGCCGAGCAGCAGCTTATGTAAACAAAACAAAATTAATTGAAAAAGGGCTTATTATAAAGTGTAATAAGGAAAAAAATCGCGCGTTCGCCACGTACTTAAATCATTCCAAGTTCTAATATAAAGCCGACATCATACGTGCACTCTGCCGACACGTAGTCTTGTAATAGGATTTAATTTATTCAACATTTTCATACGAAATTGCTTTTGAAACATGCTTTTGAACCGAGCAAGCGACCGTGGCGCTTGAGCATTTTTGGTGTAGGTACAGTCGGCCTCACTCTAAGATACCCCTTTTTGTTCGATTGGCGCCCTCATGCCGCGCGCGGTAAGAGCTGGCATGGGGTATCTGTGACTGTGGCCGACAGTACAGTTTCAGTGTCAATGTCGTAGAGAGAATATGCTGTGATTAATAAACACTACAGGATTTGGCCCTCGACCCTCGACCAATTTGGCTTATATGTCAAAATAAAAAATAAAAATATTAATTAACCCGGCCACCACCCATTTCATGACGATCCGACCTTTACTCAAGTTATCGTTGAACGAACATTCCCTTTTGGCGACTTAAGTCTATCAAGAAAAACGACTAGTGTCACCAATGGCGACCCTCGATGGTGTTGGGTGCCTGCTGTGGAGTGCCGGGTGACGCGGCGTTTGGGGTTCAGCACACTAACGAAAACTACTTTTGGCAACTTTATGGACTGTATATTTACTGAAACTGAAACTAAACACTTGTAGGACTAAGTAAACACTTTATCTCTAATATCTAACTGCTTTCTGACTAATTAACTAATAACTGAAACTTAACTGACTGACTGATGCTTGACGACAAACTGACTGCAAACCAACATGGCCGCTCTGCCAATCTCCCTCCGCACGCATCTATGGGCCGCCGCGTTTTATCCGCCATCCGCGACTGATAGCGCCATCTGTGGGATACTAAAGCAAACTAACTGACGGTCGCGGATGACGGATTATGAATACAACTGCACGATGGCGCTGGTGGAAGCCGGTTGGCGACAACTAGGTATAAAAATTTCGGACTTATTTTAAATTGTCGCAGGTTAATTCATACATTCATACAAACATACAAACGCCGGATTGTTCAAGTAGACTCTGAGAAGTTCGCTCGCTCGTTCAGTCATGATGTTAAATCTACGCATAAGGTACATCGGTCTAGGTGTTCTACGTCTAATTGATATCTATGAGCGTTTGGTCTAAACACGCCTTTAACCAACTGTACTTTTTTTACGCAAAAAAACACACGGAAACGTGCTCCCTATCGCCGGCCATTGTTTTCATCAATTTGCCATCAGATGCGGTCGTCTCGTATTTTTATCACGATCATAAATTCTTACGCTCCAAGCGCAGTACGTTACATACAGAATGTTAACTGTAAATTGAAAAAAAAAAGTCGATTTTTAAATATAAAACACAGATAAGATTAAAAATCTTCAGATGTACAAAAATAAAGCTCCTTAGATTCTACTTATAAAATATGGGTGCTTTTATATCAAATAAATTTAATAGAATTATTTAGTTATTTACTGATTAGTGTTTGTCGACCCTAAGTTTCACAATCGCTTGAGACTGTGTTTTGCACAGTGAACGGATTTTGCCACAATATATATAGGTTTACCTGATAATACATCCGTATTTTTCTGTGCTGCGTCTGTTATTAAATATTTTCGCCCAAAATCTCTGGAGGCCCCTCTTTTTTTCTCGGTCGGTGATTTGAATTCGCGTTATGAAAGCGTAAACGTTTGTTTGACAGTACTCGGGAAATGGGAAGATATGGCACTACAGGGTGCACTCTAAGTCGATAGCGGAACTTTAAGTAGGCTGTCTACTGATCAATACAAACAACTTGCACTAGGTGGCGACAAAAATGGAGCGAAAAAAATATCAGCTGTTTCTTACATTTGGCGCAGTACTGAGTCGACCTTTTGTATGGAATCGACTCAGTACTGCGCCAAATGTAAGAAACAGCAGATATTTTTTTCGCTCCATTTTTGTCGCCAACTAGTACAAGTTGTTTGTATTGATCAGTAGACTGCCTACTTAAAGTTCCGCTATCGACTTAGAGTGCACCTGTAGATAGGAGCTAATGGTGGCATTAACAGTCGTCAGCTCAAGCTCGAGCTCAAGGAGGTGATCTCAGAAAACAAAATCACCGATTTTAGACCAACCTAAAAGGGTTACATTAATAGTCGTTGACTCAAGATCGAATTCAAGTATGTGATCTCAGAAAAGTCTAATGCTAATGTCAAGCGTTGAGTAATGTCAATGTCAATCTCAAGATAGTGTCTATTAATATGCTGACAGCTACTCAAGTTTGACATTAGCCAAGGCTTGACATTAGCATTTGAATTTTCTGAGTTCACCTACTTGAGATCGATCTCTAGTAGGTGATCTCAGACGACTATTAATACCACCCTAAGAGGGAAGGGAAACACGTTTTAATAACTACTTAGTAACTTGTTTATTTATTTTTTTCTACGCAATGCATGCTCAGAAAAAATGGCCCTAGCTATCACATAACAAAATATGACGTGCCTTTGTCCCTCACCTCTCTGCAATATCAAACAGAATAATCAATCATGAAAAATATTTCAAATGGCAGTCATTGAAAATCTGCTTGTGTTTTTGAATATCCAACAATTTTTTTACTGTTGATACAAATTATTTGAGTAGACGTTGATTTTTTGACGCTGCCGTTTATTTTTTTAACCCTTTTGAAAAGAGTCCGAAAACCGACGCATTTCCCAATTATACTTTTCTTATCGATATTAATAATCATTAAGTAGTTAAAATTTATAGCTGTATAAATCATCTCATTACGTAGATGCAAAGGCCTTAATAACAGTAGATGCAAAGAGTGTGGATGTTGTTCAATTTTGTTAGAACTTATAACGAAAGACTCGAGTCACGATCTGTCTGCATCATATTTTATGACGCTGTCACAGTCTATAAATATTCCATTATATCATATATTTATTTTCTCAATGCGTCTGCTACCCTATTGCAGATGTATTCTGTGCGACGACACGCAGCTTGGGACCGTCACGTTTCGGGAGTTAATTTGGACGACGGTTTATAAAAACGTTGTTTGCTGCTTTTTTAGGCTGTCGTTTTATTCATTCTGAAGGAGTGTTTGTTTGTCTCTTCTTAAAAATATATATTTTTTTGTTTTTCCTAAAGCACTAACCCGTGCTAGAGAACATAATATTTTGAAGAAATTCGCATCGACAGTTACTTGACTCGGTAGCTCAATTCGGAAGGCAAAGTTTTTTGTTCGAAAGTCCGTTATTGGCTTAATCTTATCTTTAGACAATATTGAGAAACTAATTTAAATATTTTTTTTATTTTAGGTAGAGCGCCTGCACGGTATGCGAGAGGTTGCGGGTACAAGTCCTGTCAAAAAAAGTCGTGTCATAAAAGTATTTACATAAATAAAATATTTATTTCAAGAGCGGTGGTGGCCTAGTGGTGGGACTATAAACTCGTAAGCGAGAGATCCAGGTTCGATTCCCAGTGCGGGCTTTAATTTATTTCAAAGTAACGTACATTATGTAGCATTACCACTCGCTGACGGTGAAGGAAAACATCGTGAAGAAACCTGAGAGTACGAGGCATTTAAATACCCTCAACGCGAATGTCGTCAATCCGCAGTGGGCACGCTTGGTAATTAAGCTCGAGCTCTCTCTATGAGAGAAGGCCTTTGCCCAGCTAGTGGAAGATCTACAATCCACCCCTCTTTTTGGGTCGGGGATTAAAAATTATAATGGTGGTAACATCATTCTCAAATATCGACCAACAACTTCTAAATGCTGAAATGATACACGGGTATCATCTGGTTCATGCTAATGTAACTGGAGAACTGTCTCCTAAGACACAGGATTTTTATCCTAATTTAGAAGACAGGGTACCAAGATCTATTTAAATTTCAACGTGCTAATTTTACTGATGATATTTGTTTAAATTAATACTGTAATAATTCGATACCCAATAATTTAAGATCTATGTAAATTGCATTTGTGTTTGGGTCAGTAAATTTATTTTATTTTATTTTATAACAAATAGAAGCAAAGCGCTCACAGCCTACTTGGACTAGACATTCTTAATCGATTGGTAAAGTTAAGCAACATCGGGCGCGGTCAGTCCATGGATGGGTGACCGTTAGTGGCAATAATATCTGAGCGCTTCCGTGATTCGGAAAGCACGTTCAACCATTGGTCCCGGTTGTTAAGGCCCATACCTAGGCACAACTAGAACCACTAATGGAAAAAAATAGTATCTACTTTTTCTTTTTATTCGTAAGTTCTAGGGTCTAGAATCCAAATCTTAGGTCCTAAAAATAGTTAATAATAATTTATTTATTTCAGGCATCTTTTTTTTTGTAGGCCCATATTTATAAATACCTTAATCTAAACAAATACATATTTATAATAAAACAGTAGAGATAATCTTAGCCTAGTAACAGGGTTTATTTATCTTTCTCGCTTCCCTGTAGCGTCGGAACACCACCCCCTCTGGCCACAGATCCTGACTCAAAAAGAATTTCCCATCGGAAGCTAGCACTCGAAGTCTGTAGGATTTAAAATCTTTAGATCTTTCAAGTTAAGCCTCGCGTTGATAACCTAACGTTTCGTTTTTAGCAAAAAACGCATCCAAAAAGAAGATATGTTTTTTTTCCATTGGCGGCGCTAGGTTATGCCTCGGTATTCACCTTAAACCATGTCAGAGGCCCTGTGGGCGGCCTAGAACTCTGACACCAGGGGGTCTACCGGCTAAGACGAAGCTGAATACCATTGGCGAAAATCTAAGTTCGATTTTTGAAAAATGTACTGCGTGTTTCCATTCGTTTATTTAACTTTTGATAGATAACGCACATGAAGTTTCACAATAATTTTCGGTAAAATGTACAACAGAGAATACCGTACTTCATGCCCACAATACTGATAGTGAATGACCACAGATTAGGAGTGGGCGTTATTTAGCGTGACCGTTTACAATAACTGGCTACGTGAGATGTCACCGAATCACTAGTTTCGAGTCAAGCTCGCGCACGGCACGGGCGTCAATGCTTTGCTTCAATAAACGAAGTGACATGACGACGAAAGAAGCTATTTTTTGTGAAGGTACATTTGATTTGTGTCATTGACGGTTAATATTATATGTTAGTGGCGTTACTCAATAGCTAAAAAACGTAGCTTGTGATAAGAAACGTCATAACCTAATCATAATGGCGATCTGTGACAGTGACGCTGTAAGGGAGTTCTGAAAATCACTAGTTTCTGAAATCACGTGTTTTCATAACTGGTTCTTAACGACCCACGCCTAAACGTTTACCACAGACTATAAAAATCGACCTGTCAAAAGTTAAATAAATGATTGGAAAGACTATAGTTCATTTTTCATAAATCGAACTTCGATTTTCGCCAATGGTCTTCTCAATGGCTTCGTCTTAGCCGGTAGACCCCCAGGGGTGACACTTACCTCATACGATTACATGGTAACAAAATATAGAGACATTGGCTTTTTGTTTCCAAAAAGTCTCATATCTCACTCTCATCCCAGTAAATAATTCAATTACCGTCCGAGCGTTAGCAAAAGGGCTTTTTCAAAGGAGCCGAAGAGTAATTTACTGGCATTTTCTCTTTATTTTCCTAATTGAATGGTCTATGAAGGACTGTGCTGGGAAAAATGTAGCTGAATAAAAGAGAAAATCTTCGGCGGAAGGTTGGGGCTGATTGCCAGCCATCAACGTCTCATCTTTTGTGTTACACCACGGAGTTAGAAACAAACAGAAATACAGATGAATAGCTTATTTTCACTATCGCAATTCGGAAGGCAAAGTTTTTTGTTCGAAAGTCCGTTATTGGCTTAATCTTATCTTTAGACAATATTGAGAAACTAATTTCAATATTTTTTAATTTGGTTCAGTAGTTTGGATTTTACAACGTTTCAAAGATACGGTTTTATGACGTCACGCGACGGTCTGCATACTGTTGGCGGTCATAGGAACAAAAAATTTTTGCGCATAAAAACAAAACTACTGGACCAAAACAAAAAATATTTAAATTACTTTCTCAATATTGTCTAAAGATAAGATTAAGCCAATAACGGACTTTTGAACAAAAAACTTTGCCTTCCGAATTGTCCAAAAAGCTCTTTTTACAGGGGCCACAAAAAACTGTTTATCATGAGAGTACATGGCTATGAAAAAATATTACTTGTCTACCTCTAGATCTCATACTTTTCAGTGGAACTAGTGCTGTATGATTTCGTAAGAACATGCGGCTGCGGCAAATAAGTGTGTTGCAATAACAAAAAATTAAATAAAAATTTGGACAAGTGCGATAATGAAATTAAGCTATTCAGATTTAGGGTGTTCGACAGCTCAATCTCAACCTCAAGCTCAAGTTTCTATAGACACTAGCTTGAGCTTGTAATTGATATTAGCCAAGGTCTCAAGTCGGTGATTTTTTGTTCTGAGATCACCTACTTGAGCTCGACCTTGAGCTGACGACTTTTAATGCCTCCCTTACCGTTCAACATAAGTGCACGCTCATGCGCAAGATACGCAACGCAAAAAACGCTTATTATTTGACTTTTGTCGCTAAAAATATGCAAGACGACTTCTTAAGCTGCGTACAGATTACGAGCAACACAACAAGTAATACAACATGCAATGCAACATTTTCCATACAATGAGAGCGCGCAGTGCGCTCGCGAACATATTAAAATGTAAAGAAAATGTTGCATTGCATATTACATTACAGTCCCGTTGTGTTGGAAATAATTTGTACCCAGCTTTAGTACCTACTTGTGGTGTATTTGTTAATGTCCAAAATAATAAAAAAACATGGAATTGTATTTATTTAAGTGAATGGAACGCATTTATGCAGTAAACATGCAATTTGTAACGCTCTTATCATATAATTTCCCCAAGTTGAAACTTCTGTACAATTCACATCACGGCTTCTTTAGTCTTATGATGTCTCCTGCAATAAAAACAAAATAAGCAAAGTACCCACATGAAAATAAAAAATAAATAAAATCTTTACTGCTCACAGCTTTTCATGAGCTTTCAAATTCAGACGAAAGCCGTGAATGTGGCGTAAAAAGAACGTTTTGTTTCAATTGTAACCCCAATCTGACTTTAGGACCTATTTTCATATTTAAGGTTGGACGATAATCGGCTGAATTATTGTTTTTCTGTTGTTTACGATAGTGAAAAGAATACTATGTTATTGCCGCGAACGAAAAATCGAAAAAACTGTGAAAATTTCGAATTTCCCGCCACGTTGCTATCGTCCCACCTTAACTACTACCGAGACGGCAACCTAAAGTGGATTTCTACCCAACAATCTACCAACAATTTATGAAAATAGATATACAAGGTGTTACAAAAGTACCTAACTCTTTTTACAGGGTGTAACCTACTGGTCAACAGGATGTCAAATCTGTAAAAAAAAGTTGAAAAAAACAATTTTAATTTTATGCCCTCAAAATTTAAATTTTTTCATAACTTTTTTGTTTTTGTTATTAGCTCAAATTTAAAAATATGAGTGTGCGTGTAGGTGCCTTTACATATCTTTAAGTTGTTAAAACATTGTGAAAGTCAATGAAAACAATATTTAAAAAATACTTTTCTCCCGCCACATCGTTCACATTTTATTAATTTAAAAATTAACGGAACGTCATTGAGCAAAAAAAATATTTAGGTTGTGATCCCTATCACCGGGTGCTATTACCCTGTAAAAAGAGTTAGGTACTTTTGTAACACCTTGTATAAGAAATCTAGGTTTGAAATTGAGTACCTAATTTGAGTAACTTGATAATATTAATTCGGTCCAAATGTCATGTCTGTATTGAACTTTTTCAACATAATATGATTTTTTTCGTAGTTGTTTGGCAAGTGCGGATTTGGTTTTCTTGATTTTGGAATCGAGTATTGTATCCGTTTTGTATCCACTTACCATGCTACCACATTTTTCTTAAAATATGTTATGGCTTTTAATAAGCTTTCTTTTCTTGTTCCAGGTACGTGAGCTGACATTTTACATAACGTACATAATTTATTCAGAAGAAAATTTGCCGACCTCACAGCGAAAAACACGCGAAAGCACTATTAATACTGAGCACATGTTAAAATAATTATAAGTAAGTACTATTAATTTTATAAATTTTTAGCCGTCAAATTAAATTACACCACAATGGCCGCAAATGCTTTTCAGGTACATTTTGTAAGACAAAATGCTTTGGGAAAGGAAAATCGGCTATGCACTTTAGTTTACCCCCAAGCTCCTATTGCGAACGGAATAAGTTTAGTTTCACCTGTGTTAGAGAAAGGGGTAAGGCAGGGGCACTAAATCTCTGCTACCAGGGTTTTACAAATGGGCACGAGGGAGGTTCCTTAAGGGAAGCCAAATACGAGGGGGTTCTTCAAAATGAGGTTTAGGTATGGAAGTAGCTAGGTACTTACCGCGTGTCCAGGTTCACCAGCGCGCATAAGCGCAAATCCAAGGGGCACCAGATTATCCAAAGGGCACCAGATTCACAGGCACAATACGGGCACACACACACAGTGGAAGCGTTTGTAGGCTGGTAAGGGTCCAGGAAAGCTCAGGGAAAGCTTTATGGTTATTTAGCACAAAATATACGTGCGCACACGACCACGTTCGGGCGCAGGGTGTGGGGGGCCCCGCGAATCTCCCTCGCAGAGCCAATGCAGTGCTATATGTAGGTACCTAGCTGTCAGTCAGTCTAGTTGTCATGGGGGAGGGCTGGACAATATTCTAAGGGATGAAAAGGGGCAAATCTACACAAACTATGGGATAGGCAAAAAAAGGGACTTTTAATTAACATAACCCCCGCCCTAAACATCACAAATGTTTACGACGAAGGGATAGAGGGGGTGGTGTCTACGGGTAGGCGAACGAGCTTGGTGAGAGAGCGCTTCTTAACACCGGAGGGCGTCTGCACATCGACAACGCGAACGACACTATCCTGGCCGGGGTAAATATGAAGGATGCGACCACGTCGCCACTGTAATGGAGGGGTATTATCTTCCTTGAGAAGGACGAGTTCACCAACAAAGGGAGGATCCGAGGAAGTGGTCCACTTATGCCTACTCTGCAAGGTTGATAAATATTCCGCGTGCCAACGGGACCAAAAATGTTGGGTCACCTGTTGAATCAACTGAAACCGGGTGAGACGACTAACTTTAACTTCGTTGAAGGGGTATTCAGGCACAGCAACTAAGGGTTGCCCAATCAAGAAATGGCCCGGTGTTAGGACCTCAAGGTCTGGACTGGAAGCTAATGGGCACAGGGGACGTGAATTGAGGACGGCTTCAATCTTTGCGAACACTGTAGTCAACTCCTAGAATGTTAGGGTGGTCTCTCCAATCACACGCTTGAGGTGGGTTTTTGCAGATTTAACAGCCGCTTCAAATAGGCCGCCCCAATGAGGGCACAGGGGGGGATCAAACACCCAGTTGATACCTCTTTTAGAGGACTCGGAGGCTAGTTCCGACTGATGCTCTACAAGGAAGGTGTGCAAGTCACCGAGGTAATTGTTGGCACCAACATAGTTCCTGCCGTTATCGGAACGAATAAGGGAAGGTAAGCCGCGACGGGAAACAAAACGGGTTAAGGCCGCAATAAAAGCTTCCGTGGTCAAGTCTGAGACAACCTCTAAATGTACCGCTTTAGTGGACAAACAAACAAATACACAAAGGTATGATTTTACCACCCTTTTATTTCGATAAGCTTGGATCTTGGTATAAAAGGGGCCGGCAAAGTCTGTACCGACTCCATCAAAGGGTCTCGTAGAGACTACTCTATCTCTAGGTAAGTCACCCATGGGAGGCTGGGTAACCGCTGCCTTTAGACGATAGCATGAAAGGCATTTAAATATCACGTGATTGACTAACCGGCGGGCTGATACAATCCAAAATTCACGGGACAGTAGGGCCAATAAGGCATTAGGGCCGGCGTGGGAATTACTCACATGATAATGGGACGCTAAAAGCTGCACAAAACTACCAAACTTGGGTAGGAGGAGAGGGTGGCGGGCGTCATAAGGGAGGTCCGAATTTTTAAGGCGACCGCCCACACGAATCAAACCACTATCGTCGAGGAAGGGGCAGAGTCGTCGGAGTGAAGACTTGAGTAAGGCACCGCGGTGTAGAGTATCTAACTCCTCACGAAAGGATGTAAGTTGAACTTGCTTCACAATATAGAGCAAGGCTTCTTTACGTTCATCCGCATCAAGGTAGGAATGAGTAACAGAAAACTCAGGATTTCTCGTCCTCTTCACAAAGCGTAGCATGTACCCGACTACACCTACGAGTTTAGGCAAGGAACTATACCTATCCAACAAAAAGGACGGGTCTGGAGAGGGAATAGGGGTGGTTGCGAGCAAACAACGTATTCCAGGTAGGTCACCAGGCGACGGAGTTTTCGGCGTAGGCCATTCAGACAAAGGTTGCTTTAGCCATGTGGGTGACCACCATAAAGAGTGCTGTAGCAGGGAGGAAACGGACACACCGCGTGAGGCACAATCGGCAGGATTCATATCACCAGGGACATGTCGCCATTGGGAAGCAGTGGGCGAATTTTTTATTTGTGAAACACGATTGGCTTCAAAGGTTTGTAGGTGGTGAATAGGGGTATCTATCCAGGCAAGGACCACACGACTATCTGACCAACTATAGATAGCATCTAACACTATAGACTTTTGTAAGCAAAAGGCTACGTGGTGGAGTATCTTGGACAGTAGAGTTGCACCAAGCAGCTCTAATTTAGGAATCGTACAGCGAGTCCTAACTGGAGCGACTTTACTCTTAGCCAAGAGAAGATGGACCTTACAGTCGCCAGAGGGGCTTTCCGTACGTAAGTACACCACTCCTGAAAATCCAGCCTCAGAGGCGTCACAAAAGCCATGAAGGGAAAATTTATTCACAATATCACACATGATGGGGCGTGGGAGGACAACGTGGTTCACGTTCGAAAGGTCTTGGGAAAAGGAACACCACTCCGCTGCTAGAGTAGGAGTCAGAGGTTCGTCCCAGGTAAGGCCAGACAGCCAAAGCTTTTGCATAAAAGCTTTAGCTTTAAAAATTACCGGTGCGATCCAGCCACACGGATCATAGGTACGGGCAATGAGGGACAAAACTTTGCGTTTTGTTGCATGAGTCACAGGGTCGTAGGAAAAACGATAGGTAAAGGCGTCAGCCGCGGGATCGTATTGGACGCCAAGTACCGCAATAGTTTGGGGATTTTCGGGATCTTGAAAAGAGTGGGGCAACTGCAAATGTTCTGGGGGTAGGTCACACAGGAGTTCAGGACAGTTTGAGATCCACTTTCTCAATTCGTAGCCACCGGAAGTCATAATGCTATTCATCTCATTCATAAGGACGCGAGCTTCATCCAGGGAGGCAGCTCCAGTAAGGCAGTCATCAACATATACATCACTCTCTAGGACTGAAGCTGCTAGGGGAAACCTTGAACGTTCTTGCTCAGCTAGTTCTAACAAGGCTCGGATGGCAATAAAAGGGCTTGACCTGAGGCCGTAGGTATTTGTGTTAAGCTCATACGTACACAAAGGGAAGTTGGGGGCTTCACGCCACAGTATGAGCTGATATTTTCTATCTTCAGGGTGGACCCATGTCATTCTAAACATCATCCGGATATCCGTCACAAAAACAATTTTATGGCGCCTAAAATTAAGGAGGATACACGTAATATCACGCTGTAATTTGGGACCTGAGTGGAGGCACTGATTTAGGGACACGCCTGAGGATGTAGGGGAGCTTCCGTCAAACACTACACGGATTTTAGCTTCATCACCACTTTTAAATACGCCGTGATGGGGAATAAAATAATGTTCTGCTGAGGAGGGTTCAAATGAGGAGGGACACATATGGCCGAGTTCAATGTACTCTCGCATAAAACTCACATACTTTTCCTTCAGCCCAGGATTAGCATGTAGGCGCTTCTCAAGGCTAAAAAACCGTCTAAGAGCAGTAGACCTAGAGTCTCCAAGTTGAGGACGGTCCGGTAGGAAAGGGAGACGAACCGTAAAGCGGCCGTCTGGTTCACGTAGGGTAGTGGACTTGAAGATGAGCTCACACTCGTCATCTACTGGGTCTATAGGGGATTCTGGCGGTTCTTCTAACTTCCAGAATCGTTCCACAATTTTTGATAGGCTAACAACGGTCATAGGGGCCTCGGGGGGAGTTGAAGTTGGTATGGGACCAGACAAAATATGTCCCAGGACAGTTGGGACCGCAGTTAGGCCGGAAGGGCAAACTATGGGCATATTAGGGCACAACAAGGATCCAAACACGTCAGCACCAAGGAGCACATCTATAGGGCCAGGCATATAAAAGGAAGGGTCCGCTAAGGGCAAGGAGGAGACACATGACACTAAACTTGAAGGTAACTCTAGCTCAGGATGTGTACCGGCAATAACGTCGAGGACCATGGCCGAGGCAGTGATCTCAGGGTAGGATGAATCCGCAGGTCTAAATGTAAAGGAAACACTGCCGCGAACCTGTACAGACTGTACATTGCCGATACCTCGCACGGGGGAGGAAGTAGGGCACAAAGACATGTTTAATTTGTCTACTACTAGATCAGTAGTTAGTAAACAGCCTTGGGCGCCGGTGTCACAGAGTGCACGCGCTTCGACATAATAACCGGAAGCGGAACGCACATGTATGACAGCGGTGGGAAGAAGCACTAACGAGGCAGGTATCGTAACACTGGAGGGAGATCGGTTTGGAGGGCAGGCTAGTTATTGAGGCTGACGGTCAGATGAGTAGGAGCGATTATAAGTCCTAGACCTAGAAGAGGACGAAGGCCCGTTATAATCACGAGGGGGAGACGGCGATTGGTAAGGGCGTCGCTCACGTGGCGGGGTCTGTGAACGACGGGGATTGTGATCCCTTGTGGTAAAAGGTGAATGCGATGAGGGACGGCTTGAGGGACGAGATGTGTCACTATAGTAATGGGCGCCCCCGCCCGTGCGGCGAGTGCCCCCGCCCGTGCGGCGAGCGTCCCCGCCAGTACGCGGAGGTGAAGAACGAGGTGACGTTACTGGAGAGAAACGACGAGGCGGAGACTCACGGAAACTAACATTGTTGCGGCGAGGAAACTCGGGGTTGTTAGGGTCATTAAAGCACAGCATGGTGTGATGGGTCGATCGGCGACAAGTACGGCAACAATATTCACGTGGGCAGGCAGCTATTGAATGCTTGTCTAGGCAGCGATAGCACAGGCCGGCCTGTCGTACAAAGGAGGATCGTTCGCGAGGGGAAAGGCCAATAAACTCTTCACATTGACGCAGGTAGTGGGAGGAGGAGGAGCACATGTAGCACCTACTCGAAGCTATCGGTTGGGGCTCGGGTGGAGACACTGCGGTCGCATACACGCGACGATAAAAAGGCGGGCGCTGTTGCCTTGAATGTGAAGTAGGCACGGGCACAGATACGGTATGATTATTGTCAATAAGGGCCGCGTTACCAACATTATCGTGGTGCCTACATTCTTCCTCAAGGAAGTCGATCAACTGATCGAAGGTGGGGAGGCTTCTCTTCTCGCCCCCATAGGTCCGCTCAAATCGGGATTTAAGCTCGGAGGGAAGTTTGGTCATGATAACGTGGACCAAGAAATAAGACCACTCTTTCACTGGTAATCCGAGCCGCTCGAGGCACCTATATGCAGTTAGGAGTGGATTAAGGAAGGCGGCGCGTAATCCACTCAATTTATGGCTGACCTCTTGGAGATTGAGGATTTGGGCAATGTGGGTGTCGGCAAGGACGCGCGTGTTGTGATAACGCCTTTTCAGTAAATCACGCGCGACCTCGTAGTTGCCAGCCTCTATGCGCAGGTGCTGTACCAGGCGGCGGGGCTCGTCACTGAGGGCGCCTACCAAGTAATGCAGTTTTTGGGTAGGGGAGAGGTCTGGCTGGCAATCAACGATGCTATCAAACTGGTCCATGAAGCTAATCCATGAATCGGGCACGCCACTGAACTTTGGGATAGGCAAGTCGGGTAATTTTTGCCGTATTTGCCCATCAGAAATGCGGGACATATTGGTATATATCGAAGGAGGAGGGACAGGTGCTACATACTCCGTAGGCTTGATCTCCGAGTACTTCAATCGCAGGTCATCTACCATGTCGTACATGGGCCGCAACTGGTCTTGAACATATCTATATTCGTCGGCATCCGTGGTGGGGTCGAGACCACCCAACAGTCGGGAAGTACAGTCTACAAATTTCACGAAGTTGGGCTCTAGGTCTCGCAGCCTAAACACGAGTCTAGCAGGAGACACGGCACCTAGGGTTTCGTAGGTAGCTGTTATCCAGTTGACAAAAAACTTAACCGACCCCAAGGACGATCTGTACTCCTCTGTCTCAGTATACAATACTGTTTCGTAATCAGGCATTGTTATGGCAACTGGTCAATCACCAAACAACAGGTGTTAAAAGGAATTTACGGAAGTAGGCTTTTATTATTACTATCTAATTATGAACTCGTAAACAACTTGCAAAATAGGCATAGGACAAAGTCAATAAAGAAAAAACACGGCTCGCTCGCTTGGCGAATACAAAGGGAACCGGTTGGCTGACCGTCGACGGTGTTAAATTATAGACGATTTGAATTGATGCGTAATAGATTACTTTAGGTATGAAAGGGACTATCGATCTAAAAAGAGAAATTTGGGAGTATAAGACCGCAAAAAAAGGGGGGGAATGCACCAACAGACTATAGGAGAGGCTTTCCTCAACCAGAGGAACCGCAAACCACGCTCTGTGTACCAAAATGTTAGAGAAAGGGGTAAGGCAGGGGCACTAAATCTCTGCTACCAGGGTTTTACAAATGGGCACGAGGGAGGTTCCTTAAGGGAAGCCAAATACGAGGGGGTTCTTCAAAATGAGGTTTAGGTATGGAAGTAGCTAGGTACTTACCGCGTGTCCAGGTTCACCAGCGCGCATAAGCGCAAATCCAAGGGGCACCAGATTATCCAAAGGGCACCAGATTCACAGGCACAATACGGGCACACACACACAGTGGAAGCGTTTGTAGGCTGGTAAGGGTCCAGGAAAGCTCAGGGAAAGCTTTATGGTTATTTAGCACAAAATATACGTGCGCACACGACCACGTTCGGGTGCAGGGTGTGGGGGGCCCCGCGAATCTCCCTCGCAGAGCCAATGCGGTGCTATATGTAGGTACCTAGCTGTCAGTCAGTCTAGTTGTCATGGGGGAGGGCTGGACAATATTCTAAGGGATGAAAAGGGGCAAATCTACACAAACTATGGGATAGGCAAAAAAAGGGACTTTTAATTAACAACCTGACCTGACATACAAGGTGTTACAAAAGTACCTAATTCTTTTTACAGGGTAATAGCACCCGGTGATAGGGATCACAACCTAAATATCTGAAAATACCTTGACTCCCTTTGAAACCCGACAAAGTACTTAAATCGTATCGTAATCGTTCAATCAACTGAAACTCAGTGGCCTATGTTGGCTGAATTCTTTTTTTGTTAGCTCCTTGATGTAGGCACAGATCAAGAAGACCCAAAAGTGTCAGAGAAAAAAGTTGTGTGAAAAAAGAGACCACACAATACAAATGTAAATATTTGGCATCCTTTCACGTCGTTGCGGACTTGGCCCGTTTTTCAACTGCAGACTGCAGCCGTTTGACACAAGGACGTGCCTGAGAACGAGATGACGGCGCCGAAGTAGCGGTACATACATTGACATTGGCCACCCTTCAGCCGGTATAAAAATAATCCGAAAAAAATTAGATTATCGAAGCACCAAAACCAACTAGCATCAATCCGGCTAGACACATCTCTCAGTGCACACAGGCTGAAGCGTCTACCACTGATGGAATGACACAGATTAAATAAGTAAAGTGTCTTGAAGATACAAGAGACCTAATAACTTACTCCTTATTTTGACGAAACTTTGTGTGAATTTGTATAGAATCAATTTTGAAAAGGATAATGAGATATTACTTATGCTAATTTTAAGCTAAAATGTTGGGGGTATTTAAAATGTTTCATTTAGTAGTCTGTGCAAAATTGTGTCTGTAATAAAAAATCTGTGATTTCTGTTTCTTTCTACTTAAAAACTGCGGTACAGATTCGGCTAAGTAGGTCTTATTTGCTTTCATGACAAGTAATTTTCCATTTACAAAAGATTGGACGTTCCAGATAATCTGTTCGTTTATATTCATTCAGACTCGAGTTTTGTTCTCATCTTTGGGGAATTTTTTGATCAAACCCAAATCCTTTATCATTGTACGGACTAAGTATTTATTTAGAAAGATTTTGATAAGGTTAAACAGGAATTGAACCCGCCAACCTCTTGAATACCGTGCACGTGCTCTACCATTGAGCCAAGTGATTTACTGTTTTTTTTCGTGGCTTAAAATGAAGGTACGTGATATTTCCTAAACTTTTAAACTTATACAATTTCGTTGGCAGACCATAGATAAAAATCTTAAGCATTTAAAAGATTATTCACACAAAATCCAGGGGCACCTCAATGCACACTAGATTGATGAAGTTCCCACTCGGGCGCTGCAATGTCTGGGAAAGGCTTTCCCATCACCTTGTTACGGTGCAACCATTACTGTACCATTGTATCCATCCTTTTTCTATCATTTTTCTTTTTTTATTTTTACTTTCGTGTCTTTAAAAAAAAAAAAAACAATATTTTCATTATCATCCTCATTTATTTTTCTGATGCATTCCTCATCCAACTCTCCAACCATGTAAGTTTGTATAACAAAATGAAATTTTTCTCTTTGATTTGATTTTAATTTTTATCTAAGTTCATTAGCTATTAACTTAGTGAAATAAAACAAAAGTGGCAGTTTTGTAAATTGTTTTTTTATAATATCTTGGGGGGCCCTTCACGGCCTTACAACCTATACCATCCAGTGAACTCAGTCGGCCACTACAGGAAAGACCAGATCCTATATTGATTGATTTCATATTGTCATGATTTTCCCCTTTATCCTTAGGTAGTAGTATTCGTTTCAACTATAAAATAATCGTGATTTCGATGACGCCCGCTTTTACACACTTTAAGTAGCCTTTTGTATTCAGCACAGCGTTTGACCCTCAACCCCCCCACTCCAGTGTTTAATGCATCGGCATCTATTTCCAATCTCGCCCCTTAGCCCTTCAATAAAACTTTACTCCCCATTTCGCTTAGGGTCCTAGACAGTAAAACTCAAATGGCCATCATAATAGACCGATTGTGAGAACCCTGCACCGTATTGAAAACGGGCAACGGGCCCTTTCAATCATAACTAATAACTAAGACCATGAAATGACTAAGACTTCCGGACGAGGTCGAAACATGTCAGCTATTTTGACAAATAATAAAAGTAAGTGAAACCGTTAAATTAATATGAAACATAACTATTAAATTAAAAACTTAAAATACCCCCGTCATTTTATCTTCAAATAAGCATGCATTTTTTATACACGGCTAACCCAATTTTGATAAAACACCAGCTGGAAAACCTGCTTTCAAATATATAAAAAACCGCATCCAAATCGGTTCACCCGTTTAAGGGCTACGATGCCACAGTCAGACACACACATAGCTGGCCAATTTATAACACACCGCTCTTTTTGGGACGGGAGTTTATAAAACTGGTCCTATTGTAGCAGGGGGAAGTACATCAATGAGTGTTGCCCAAAGAGCTAATTGACTCGAACGCAAAAGTTGCGCTCCAATGTTCTTCTTCCAAACTTTCGTATAGCTATCCAGTGTTTCTAAGAAATCTTACTTGATCAATATTTAAATGTGAAGAAGATAACTTCTTTGCATTTATGAGTTCAACGATCCTTAAAGTTTGGCAGGGCCTTTCTGATTTATATTCTGAATGATTCATGAAACTTCCATTTACTTACTAAGTTTACTTTATTTTGAACCACTTTTTTATTTTTTAAAGCAATAACCCGTGTTAAGAGGTTGCCTGTAAGGGCGATTTTGGAAAAAAAAATTACACTCTGACGTGCCCTGCGTTGTGTACAAATAATGTACAAGTTCTGATAAAAAAAAAATAAGGCTAAGAAAATTCGCCCGGGATAAGTCTTGAACCCGCCACCTCTTAGCACGGGTTAGTGCTTTAGAAATTAAAAAAGTAACCGAGTAGAGTGCTAGCGTGTAAGGGTCGACGTGCTGTCGTGTGTACATAATGTATGTAAGTTCGTCCACTATCTAGGTAGACAATGAATATTGATAAATTATAGTGTCAGTTATACGGTACCTTCTCGAGTCTCAACTTCTGCTTTTATAAGATTTGTAAATGCCATTGAGAGGCGAAGCGGGTGAAAATTGGAAGTTACTGTTCCGGCAAATCATATCAATAACACTTTCAACCCTTGCGGGCCCTTTAAATGTAGCAGTAGCTGTATTTGTGTAAATGGCAAACAGTGTGTTCACCGAATACATTAAAAGAAAAAGTTATATTAGTGAAAATAACCACCAGAAGTGAGAATTTTTATGAACATAAACAAAAAGCTTGAGACAGCAGGGCTTTTATGGGTTGTGTGCCACTGCATACAAAATCATAACCCTTGTTTTCTAACCAAAAGTTTACGTTGGGGGGGTCTCGGAAAATATCACGCTTTTTTTTTCTGATTGAAACAAAAAAAAAACTATTTTGGTCCACTAGTCGTAAACAAAAGCACGAAGCATTTTTTTTTTCTTTTTGCAATAACGCCAACGCGTTTGCGTAAGAAAACCACATTTTGAAAATCTCACGTGAGATTGGGGCATGGGGGAGGGGGTTGAATAAAATCTCACGACATCTCACCAGGGGGGAGGGAGAGACAGAAATTTTAAAAAACACCTCATTAATTTATGGACGCCCCTTAAAACAAAACACTTATCTTTTTTAAAACTTAAACTTTCGTAAGCATCACATTTTTATATCACTTTTATTTAGTTGTCCGCGCGGGCGCATCGTCAACGAGCCCGCAGTGAGCGGATGAACGCGTCGTCCATCCCTCCTCCATGACTAAGACTTCCGGACGAAGTCGAAACATGTCGGCTATTCCGACAAAATAAAAGTAAGTGAAACCTTTAGCGATATAAAAACACTTTATCCTAACACAATCGTGTTAGGTATTAGTCGCAATCACTATCCGCCCTCAGGGTTCTATCCCGAGATGGCTCAAAAAACTCGATTAGGCTTCGATCGACTCGCGCCCGATATAAAATGCAAATCACTTTCGCCTTGGATCACTATTGACTGCCTTAATGACCTAGTCTGGATAATAGCGTCCTTTTCCTGTTAGGAAGGTTTTTAAAACGGGAATTTCATTTCGGGTCAAGATCGGGCTTGCAGATCAAATCGATGCGTGCTTTTTACTAGGGATTTTAGGTGATAAACTCAGAAATAACTGTAACTACAAGGTGCACTCTAAGTCGATAGCGAAACTTTAAGTAGGTTGTCTACTGATCACTACAAACCACTTGGCATTTGGCGCAGTACTGAGTCGACCTTTTGTATGGAACAGCAGATATTTTTTTCGCTCCATTTTTTTCGTCACCTAGTACAAGTTGTTTGTAGTGATCAGTAGACAGCCTACTTAAAGTTCCGTTATCAACTTAAAGTGCACCATGTATTTACTTTATGAAAGATGCTTATCACACGATCTGTCATGAGTTGACTGTTAGATCCAATGTTAGATCCGAAAAACACATTCGTCAGCCACATAGGTTTTTAAATTAAGGTTCAAAGTAGCGTGGCGGGAAGTGCAGAATGTTCTATTTTTTTTTCAAATGTTGTAGCTAAACTCAGCAATTTTTGTGCGGCAATTTTTGTTTCACGACAATAAAACAGTATTATTTTCATTATTATTAGCAACAAAACAACAATAATTCAACTGATTATGAGATTTGCCCGAAATTATAGTTTTTTGGGCAATACCACTGGTGGTTCGACCAGAAAAACAAATCCGCATAATTATTGTTGTTCTGTCGTTTAGAATAATGAAAAGAGTACTATTTTAGTGTCGTGAAACAAAAATTGCTGAACAAAAATATCTCAATTTAGCTACAATATAAAATAAAAAAAACTAGGTACTCTTAAGCGATGGGATTCATACCTGTAACATAACGTATTAAAAAAAAGTAAATTGCTCTCTCACAGGCTAAATTAACCTGTACCACACGGTCTTTAGGGTTCAATAGCAAGACTGGAGTACCTCGGTTTCGGTCCCTCATTATCCTAAAGTGATACAGGGTGTGCATAGTCATGCCCCGTCATTTAGGGGCGCTTAGGAACAAAATTAAGTGCGGGATGTTTCCGAGTATGTTTTTAGGTAATGAATGATCGTAATCCGTAGTGCTTTGGTAATAAAGCTGGTTGTTGAAGTGCCTACTTAGGTCTTGACGCGATTTTTTATGAGTGGCAATTTGCGGTGCTTGTGAAATGTGATAGGTACTACTACGGCTTTTGCATCTACGTGATAATATGATTTTTATAGCGTCCAGTGGCACCTTCACTCACACTAGGTAAAGAGACCATCCTTTCCATCACACTAGGAAGGTAAAGAGACCATACTATCCTGTCAGGATTGTAAAGGTGCTGGGCAAGCCTACTCCATCTAAAACAATATCCTAGGCATTGCAGCGCCGCCGAGTGGTCTCCTCGCCCATCTAGTGTGAGTGAAGGTACCACTGGTCGCTGTATAAGTCATTAAAGACATTTATTTAAACATTTATAATGAGTTGAAAAAATTCACTCGGGACAGGACTTGAACCCGCAACCTCTCGCATACCGTGCAGGCGCTCTACCAATTGAGCTACCGAATCAAGTAACTGTCGATGCGAATTTCTTCAACTAGTCTCCGTCAACTGGACGGGGGGCGCCACCTGGTGTGATTAGTTTGCACTAATCTACACCAACCAATGCGTTCATCTTTGCAGATGAAATGCTCATTGGAATTTTGATATTGCCACTACATTAAACCACTTACCTAGCACGGGTTAGTGCTTTAGAAAAAACAAAAAGTGAGACCTTTATTTATTAATCACACAAAACTGTCGAAGAGTAACTGAAACGTAACATCATAATACTAGTCCTTGTATTTTTGTCCATTTGGTGGCAACCGCCACTGGATTTACAGCAGGAATCACACAGTTCGTGACAAATTACACCAATCACGAGCTAATACGGGACGCCGTAAACTGAATTTAAGAGCTATAAAAGAGACGAGATTTACGATGGCCCGAAATAACTGTTTGACCTTCGAACTACACCCGAGCGAGTTAAGGTGACAATTCGAAAATCGTAACAGCGAAATATTTCATGGCCGAAACACTCGATTCCGACGCCACTTCAAAAATCTCAAACTCGAATCTCTTTACTTCGAAACTTGGTGTGATTATAGGGCTTATAGACAATTTATGGCAAAAAAAAACGTGAGATGATTTATAAAGCGTCCAGTGGCACTTTCACACATTAAAGTCCGTAAAATGTTCCGTGCCTCAAACACGTTAAACGGAACAGACAGACAGACAGACGTTACGCATCACTCGTGCGTCTGTTTGTCTGTCTGTCTATGTGTCTGTCTGTCACAGCCTAGAAACTATTTAATACTTCAATGGAAGCTATATTTTATCTCATACGGCACTGGCTTGTCCCATGTCACTTTGAGACGCAATATCCGGCAAAACTTAGAACTGATTGAAACGAATGGGTGCCTCTGTTTGTTATTTATTTTTGCTGCACAGGGTGGAGCAAAACTTGGTTACATGAGGGATAGATTTCTTTATGTTTTTCACGTTGGTTGGTTTTGTTACTCTACAAGATACATGTGGCTCTAGTGAATACTATCACTTACAGTCACCAACTTAAACATATCCTAATATCATCATCATTATATTTAAGAGTTATCCTCTTGTCGGTGCAGCATTCTCCATGTACTTCGATCACAAACCATTTCCTTTGCAGCCTGGTACGTCACGACATCCACCTTCTCTTTAATTTGGTCAAAGTAGCTTCTTCGACCGTGGCCTTCCCCTACCTCTCTTTACTTCTATCTTTCCTTCTATTATGTTGGTTATGAATATTTATGGATATTTTTATCCTAATATACACATAAAAATATCCTACTTCAAAATCACAATGTATTTTTTTACGTAGCCTCTTTTAGCCCAAAATTCAGTCTACAATTTTCTTTCCTAGGTCACCTCAGACCACAGATCGTCCCGCCAGCGTCTTTACGTAGGTACTTCGTAGATACCGTGTAACCCGTGTCATTAAAGAAAACATTTAGGATGGAGTTAAAAACCCAGCGTTGTCTCGCTTTGACTGTATTAATTAGAGCGAGAGGGCGAGTGTTTTGAAGTCCACCCTAAATGTTTTCTTTAATGACACGTGTTATAGCCTAGTGGTAGAGCATGGACTCGGAAGCGAGAGACCCAGGTTCAAGTTCGATTTCCGGCGCAGGTATGTACCTCCGTATAACTTTGTTTCTTTTCAAAGTTACGTACATTTGTGATGTTGAAGTAGCAAAACCACTCGCCAACGTGAAGGAAAACATCAAGAGGAAACCCGCGGCTTTGTTGGCTCCACACGAGCGTATTAGCTTGTCATTCCTGTGGGTTAGGCCGACTAAGCTGTCAGGATGGTATAGGTGCTGGGCAAGCCTACTCTATCTAAAACAATTTCCCAGGCACTGCAGCGCCGAGTGGTCTCTTCACCCATCAAGCGTGAGTGAAGGTGCCACTGGGCGCTGTATAAATCATCTCATTACGTATATGCAAAGATCTTAGTTTTTAGATGTAGATAATTTATTTATTTATTTATTTTATTTATTGAGGAGAAAAAACAGAGCTGAAGAATACCTACAATAAATCTTAAAAGTAACATAGTAGAAATAAATTTCGCCAACTCCTGGACATTTCTCACTGATAAGTTAGGAACATTAGAGTAATATAAAATGGGCCACTAGTAGCAACTAATAAGTGAAATTTATATAAAACAATCAAAATAAAAATAAAAAATATATTAATTTAGAATGAGATGTATAGAGATCAGAACTATTTAACATTATATTATTTGAATTTATTATTGGAAGATTAATAGTAGATTCCATGCTCTCACGGGATTTTGAACCGGGTAGCCAACGCGTGAAGCCCGGCAAATCTACGACTGCCTATTCAATATCACAGAAACGAAGCCTCATAAAAAGCAACGCCGCGTTATGAAGCGTCCGTGTGGACGTTAGAATTAATGAAACCGTCCGGGAAACTATCTCGTTCATTACGGAAATGTCCCGTCCGCTGATATAGGACGTCCGTTTTGTCTCCACCACCACGGTAGGCGAGAAACACTGAGAAAAAATTAGACTAGTGGTTAACCCCGAACTATAAAATCGCGACCCCATATCTCCGCAACCCCTCGACCGATTTGGCTCATGTTCGAACTTAAAAATTATTTTTGACTAATCTACCAAATTTCATGACAATCCGACTAAATTTACTCAAGTTAGCGTCGAACGATTCATACATACAAACCTAGAAACATACATACATACAAATTCCGGATTGTTCAAGTAGACTCGGAGAACTTCGCTCGCTTGGCTCGCTCGTTAAAAAATTAGAAAACTACGCGTGGACGGACGAACTCTGTCTGGCCTGAATCCTCAGGAGAGGGAGTTTGTGGCTGATGCAGATGTTTCGTGTCGTTATGGAGTCGCACTGCATTCTTACCCGTCGGCTTAGGTGTCAACTGGCACACAAAAATTCTGGCACTTGTGCCAATTGACCTCTCTCTCTGAGAGAAGGCCTTTGCCCAGCTAGTGGGACAAGTACAAGTGGCTCCATCTTTTTTCAATTAAATCACAATTTTACTCACTAGTATTTTGTCGGTGTAGCCGACTAGTTTCGGTTCTCATTCAGACACCTTAATCATGGAGAACGAAACGGCTCTCGCAACGCCGCGGCTAGGCTAGACTAAATGTGCAGTGCCCACGAAAGTTTAAGGTGGGATGATAGCAACGTGGCGGGAAATTCAAAATTTTCAGAGTTTTTTACATTTTGTAGCTAAACTGAGCTATTTTTGTTCAGCGATTTTTCATTCGCGAAATAACAAAGTATTCTTTTCATTATTGTAAACAATAGAACAACAATAATTCAGCCGATTATGTGTTCTGGTCTACGAAGCAGTGGCACTGCCCAAAAATATTGTCGTAGACCAGAACACATAATCGGCTAAATTATTGTTGTTCTATTGTTTCCAATAATGAAAAGAATACTTTGCTGTTTCCGCGAACGAAAAATCGCTGAACAAAAATAGCTCAGTTTAGCTACAAAATGTAAAAAACTGTGAAAAATTTGAATTTCCCGCCACGTTGCCATCGTCCCACCATAAGGCTACATCTTACTTATTTTAGAGAATACAGTGGTTGTGTGGAAGTTTGTACGAACTCCACAGGCATCCCAGTCGCCTCGCCAAGTTATCATAAAACACAGCCAGCGCGAGAGCGGCCGCCTAAATGATCGACCGACTTCCGTGACTGTTAAATGATTAATGCTCGTGTGTGTTTAGGTGTGAGCCGGACTGGAAATAACGTTTTAAGATATGAATAAAATTGTTCAGCTATGTGCAGTGTAAGCAAGGGTACCTAAATTTGGAGGCTGATTTTGTGCAGATCATGCGGACTCTGAAGCGAAAGGTCCTAGGTTCGATTCCCGGTGCGGGCATGTATCTATGACTTTGTTTAATTTCAAAGTTACCTACGAACATTTGTGAATTTGTAGTAGCAATACCACTCGCTGACCGTGAAGGAAAACATCGTGAGGAAACCTGAGCGTATGAGGCATTAAACCCTCAATGCAAAAATCGCCAACCCGCATTGAGCACGCGTGGTGATTAAGCTCGAACTCTCTCTCTGAGAGAAGGCCTTTGCCCAGCTAGTGGGACACGTGTACTTGTACAGGCTAAATGTGACTTACTGACATGCGGATTTTTAAATATCGTTTTCATTGACTTTCACAATGTTATAACAACTAAAAGCTATGCAAATTCTATGCAAACACAACAATATTTTGATACCAAAAACAAAAAAGTTATGTTTTATTTTTATTTTGAGTTTATTAAATAAAAATTGTTTTGTCAACTGTTTTTACAGAATTTATATCCTGTTGACCAGTAGGTTACACCCTGCAAAAGTGTAAGGATGTTTTGTAACACGTTGTATAATTCAGAAAACCATTGCCAAGTTTGTATCAATGACCCTGAAGAGCATATTCACTCCTCCCACTAAATTACGTCGTAACCTTTTTTTATCGCTGAACACGACCCCTATTTGTCATTTTTACAAAGTAAATTACATAAAGATTCTAATCAGTACAGGAAATTACCTGTATTTTATTCTCAACACATTAAATCACGATTATTTATTATACTCCCGCCACTTCCAACGACGACGATGTAATCACTACTTTCTGTTACCAGCCTATTTTGCTAGTGATCTGCCTATTGTGGACTAATTCTAGGGAATCTCGCATTCGACACATCTCAAAGGAAAAATCTCATGTCATTTCGATCTCGACTGCTCCCGACCACTCGAGTTATGTCGAGCGAAAAAGGCAACACATTTGACAAGACAAGACCCATTCTTGGTAGGAGCACACACTAGGCTCCTTATAAAAAAGAGTTGAAGATCAAATAAATCATGTTTTATGCTTGAAAGCCACGAATGGAAAGGAACGGAAGTCATAAAATTTAAATTTTCTTCTCTTTGCAAACTTGATAATGTATAAATTTTCCTTAGAAAAACGGCCGTAAAACTAAGATCATAAATCCATCTTCCTTCTAGCAATATTTTTTTTGTTAGCTTGCCATTTGTGTGCGTGCAAATGGCCCGCATCGCTAACTCGTCTGCAAAATAAATAACTGAAACAACGTTTTAGGTCCACTTGCATCAACCAGGGTAAGCCAGTTAACTCTGAGTTAACGTCAAAAATTATATGGAAATGTCAAATTAACTCAGAGTTAGTTGGCTAACCCTGACTGATGCAAGTCCGCCTTAGTTACTTTACTACGATGCATCGATCCATACGAATGATTTTGCTACCGTTAAGTTTATCTTTTTAGAAACAGTTTACTAAAAATACAAAATGGGCAGTGCTTACAAAAGTTTTAGTATAAAGGTTTCTGAAGATAATATTAGATTGAAAAATCCTTAAAATTGAAGCAGCAGCAGAAAATACAAGGCGTTGTTTTGTAAAGTGACAACTGGGGTCTACCGGCTAAGACGAAGCTGATTACCATATAGGCGAAAATCGAAGTTCGATTTTTGAAAAATGTACTACCACCTAGTTAATTTTACTGCCAACCAGTTAATTTTTCATAAATCGAACTTCGATTTTCGCCAATGGTGATCGGCTTCGTTTTAGCCGGTAGACCCCCAGGGTTGATTATTTACTTGATACTAGAGCCAAAAAAATAATAAACATAATAAATGAAAATAATTCAGTGAAAAATACTCAAAAATCATTCAAATGTGGCCTTCCTCACTATTATGGAATCGCTTGCGGCTGCACTCGCAATATCGGGCGAACAAATTAAACAAAGTAATGGTAAATAAAAAAATAATAAAAAAATAACCTTTTTTTTTGTTTCAAGCCTTACTTAAACTATCGTCACTGAATCGGGTGTCACTAACCAATACAACACCTTGTATAATGTATATGAACGTTTAGCGGGTACAAGACTTAAAGGCCTAAATCTTTGATAAAAAAGGACATCAAAGCTCTATTCCAAAATCACCCATTTTCCATCTGACCTTTCCCGTCGTGACATCTGTCAAGGCAATACCAAGGGCGGTCTGTTCCTAACCGACCCACCACTTCACTCGAGTTATTTTCCGACCAGTCCAACGCAGGTCATGACTTGTAGCTTGTTGCGGTCGCTGCTAGTGTTGGCCAACATCGGTGGACAACTATGACTGTATCGATAGTTCCATCATCAATAATCACTGGTGAAACTGTAAAGTCACGTAAAGACTAGTGGTCTACCGATTATGAAAATGTCGAGAAGATATTTTTGTTTTTTTTTTAGCTTGGTTGCTTTCCCAGATTATAATATTTATTTTGTTAGCGGCAGGTTAGTGGCGAAAATTTGGGTCACGATTTTAACTGCAACAATAGAAAGTATCCTGCTCCACAGTTCTTCTAAACTTAATGCAGTTTTACAACTTAACCTTTCGTAAGCACTGGAGCACTGGAGCTATCCGCGCGGGCGCAACTTCAACGCGCCCGCAGTGAGCGGATGAATGCCGCGACGAACGCGTCGTCCGTCCCTCCTCCATGACTAAGGGTGGTATTAATAGTCGTCTGAGATCATCTAATTGAGCTCGATTTCAAGTAGGTGAACTCAGAAAAGTCAAATGCTAATGTCAATCCTTGGCTAAGTATGTCAAACTCGAGTAGCTGCCTGCATATTAATAGACACTGTCTTGAGATTGACATTGACATTAGTCAAGGCTTGACATTAGCATTTGACTTTTCTGGGATCACCTACTTGAGTTCGATCTTGAGTCGACGACTATTAATGCCACCCTTAGGCCCGGATTCTGAATTGATAATTTTACTAAGCAAATACTTAAGTATCGTTCTGTCACGCTCTTTTGTGAGAAATCGGCAGAGGCAGGACGATACTTATGTATTTGTTTAGTGAATTTCTCAATTCAGAAACCGGCAGTTAGACTTCCGAACGAGATCAAAACATGTCGGCTGTTCCGACAAGCAATAAAAGAAAGTGAAACGGTTAAATAAAATAATGAAGTTTAAAAAACGTATATCGACAGTCGTTGCATCCAACACTACCACCTATTGATATGGAATTTGCGTCCCGACAACGCATTATTCAAATTTATTCCGCGCCTGGAAAGCGGTGAAACGCTGTACTGATTCTGATACGATATTTATGCCGAGTTCTGCTCTCACGAGTTAACTGTGGCAGAATGACAGACCGTGCGTGATTCATATTCTGAGATAAGTTTGAGAACCAGAGAGTCATTGAGTTCAGGGGGTCTACTGGCTAAAACGAAGCCGATTACCATTGGTGAAAATCGAAGTTCGATTTATGAAAAAATAACTGGGTGCAGTAAAATGAACTGGTTGGCAGTACATTTTTCAAAAATCGAACTTCGATTTTCGCCAATGGTAATCGGCTTCGTCTTAGCCGGTAGACCCCTAGGTCAATGACCGATAATGTTCTGATCATTGGTATTAATAAAAACTCACTGGTTTAAACACACAAATTACTTTTATTTTCGTAGAACACACTTTGTAACTTGTACTGTACACTTCACGTGAAATACTGTCTACAACTTGTAACACTTCACTTCACTTTGTACAATATTAAACCTTCTCATTCGAATGCCGAAACCACAATGGAACTGAAGCCACGTTCCGTAAAACCGGTCACGTGACTGCTCCACAGTGGCGCCGCCTATTTCCAACTGTTGTCATGATACAAAGCTTCTAAATACTTTATTAATCTCAAATCTATGACATAAACTTTTATTTATTAAATCTTTATTATTTAATTCTTTTTTATAAACTCATTATTACAACGGAATAATCACAACTCATCAATTTATATAAAATTAGCAACTTTTAGTCCAACAACGTTCAGTTTTAATTCCGTTTGCTAACATTAGTCAAATATAGTTATTTTTTTAATTCTGTTCGCTAACAGTATTGAGTCCTATGAGCCGAAGTAATACCAATTTGGTTAATAAAATAAAATAAATGTTTTCCCAGAACCGGTTGAAAAAAATAAAGGCCTTTAACATCTATGTATGAGCACACCTTTTGTGTTTTTCCTTTGCTATCGGCTGGGATTGATTTTTTTCGAAGAATTTTTTTTTTCGGTGTAAAGGAAACACGATTATTCCGTACTGATGAGGCTTTATTACGTGGATGGATCGTCGGCACGAGTACTAATAAGAGCCTCTTGGGAGTAATACCGTTTTTTCCTTATTTTGGAATTTAAGGGGATATTTTGAACAAACGAGCGAAGCGAGCGAAGTTCTCCGAGTCTTCAGGAACAATCCGGCGTTTGTATGTTTGTATGTATGTATGTTTATAGGTATGTTCGTTCGACGAAAACTTGAGTAAAAGTCGGATCGTCATAAAATTTGGTAAGCGGGTAAATGAGTTAAAGAGAATTTTAAAGTTCGAACATGAGCCAAATCGGTCGTGGGGTTGCTGAGATATGGGGTCGCGAGTTCATAGTTCGGGGCGAACTACTAATCTTATTTACTGTCGTACAAATTTATGCATTTTTTTATCGGATAGAGCAGATGAAATGTTCGTTTTTTTGTCTATTTATTAGCGGTTAACGCCAAAGTCACGAAGTGTAACTGTCTTAAATGTAAATCACAATAAAAAATCATAGAGCAAACTTATTTACGCCATATGAATGTATTTCCTCAATGTCTTACAAAAACGGGTCACAGTATCGATTTTGTTAAATCACTTTTTGTTTTTTGTAAAGCACTTGTCTTATCCGGAGCAAATTAATAAATCTTTAAATGTTTTGTCATCAAAACTAAATTTTGGCCTTTGCATCAGCGTAAGATAATTTATACTGCCTCCAGTAGCACCTTCACTCACTTGATAGGTGGGGAGCAATGTCCCAGGCTCTGTATAATTTAATCATTCTTCGTAATGAGATGATTTTATGCAGCTTCCAGTGGCACCTTCACTCACACTTGATGGGAGAAGAGACAACTCGGCGCTGCAGTGGACACTGTATTATAACAATCCATAAAACTCTATGTTCTATTTATAATGTTTCTTACTTGCGCAAGCACCGTAGTTTTTAATTTAAAAGTGCAGTTAAGCCATACGTACTGTTTTTCCTGCAAACCGAGTCTCAAATGCGATAAAAAGTTATTCCAAACAACTTTGGTACTTATCTGCTGCTATCTAAAGTCCTTAACTCCTTTCGCATGTTAATTACTCTCAATGCATGCTTCAGAGAAAATGTTGCTAATTTAAAGTAAATTCTAGTTTGAATGTTTTTTCCTCAGCTCGCAGACTTGTAATTTAATTTTATGATGAGAACGTGGCACACTTACCGGGAAATCTGTTTAACTAGTTAAGTGGTCCAATTTTTAAACTGCAACATCAATCGCTAACTCTGAAAGATATTGACATATTTTGTAAGGCAATTATTTGACCCTGCTGTGGTTTAAAGCGATTGTGAACATGATCGTGGTAGCGACTAGTTTTCGAAATATATTAACTACACGGTGCAATCGAAATCTATAGCAGAACTTTAAGTAGGCTGTCTAGTTGTCTACTGATCAATACAAACAATACTAGATGGCGAAACAATGGAACGAAAATCAAATAAAAATATCAGTTGGTTCATACATTTGGCGCAGTTCTTAGTCAACCTTTTTAATGGAATAGCAGATATTTTTTTCGCTCCATTTTTTTAGCCACCTGGTACAATTTGTTTGGAATTAATCAGTAGACACTGTAGACAGCCTACCTAAAGCTCCGCTATCCACATAAAGTGCACCGTGTAGATCGCAAATTCATTTACTCAATATTCTTATACACCGTGGAATTTTAGTGGTTTTAAAGCCGAAGGTATTTAGTTGCACTCGTGATTCTGAGCCAAATTCCAAAATTTTACTTCAAAACGAGCGAAATAAAAAACACTTCCCAATACAAACGGCTATCGCCAATCGACACCATTTGTATGGAGAAGAGAATTTTTTTTTCGCGCGTTTTGTAATGAATTTGTGTAATTTGGCTCTGAATCACCAGTGCAACAAAATATTCGGCTTTAAAACCGCTAAAATTGCACGGAGTTTTTTTGTATAGCATTTTGACCAATATTACTGATTGTGATTTAAAATCAAGACACTTCTATACTCTAATCTGGATCATAATTGCGTGCTTTTGAAACTGATCGTGATAAAGGTTGAAGATAGACATTCAAGCCCCTGACTTAACAGACGGATAGCGATCTACCTAGCAAACTACCCCTAGAAACTATTTACTTTTATATTCCACTCATAAAAACTAACAACCAGTTTGTTTAAACAATTCTGCATTCACTAAGGAACCCTG
Source organism: Zelleria hepariella (assembly GCA_949319315.1). Lineage (NCBI taxonomy): Eukaryota > Metazoa > Arthropoda > Insecta > Lepidoptera > Yponomeutidae > Zelleria > Zelleria hepariella. Next base: position 13,933,126 of record OX439395.1, read on the forward strand.
TTTTTATTTGCATTTGTTGCATTAAGTAGTTAGTTATGCTCTTTAGGTAGTTTAAAAATAATTTCCCAGGCACTGCACCGCCGAGTGGTCTCTTCACCCATCTAGTGTGAGTGAAGGTGCCACTGGACTCTGTATAAATCATCCCGTTACGTAGATGCAAAGGCCTTAGTATATTTTAGGTAGTTTACTCACATTATTTTCATGATTTTTGGGTTCGTCATAACCTTCCATTTTTAGGGTATCTTGCATTATCTTTCATTATCCTTGCATTATCCTCTGATGCTAACTTAACTTTTGTAGCCCCAGTATGAGTTACGAGCGTAGCACTTGTTACAAGCGGTACCACTCACTACGAGCGTAGCACCCGCTACGTGCGTAGCAGTCGCTACGAGCGTAGCACCCGCTACCGTTACGTGCGTAGCAGTCGCTACGAGCGTAGCACCCGCTACGAGCGTAGCACCCGCTACGTGCGTAGCAGTCGCTACGAGCGTTGTGCGTCATACGTAGCTATTAATAGTAGGTAAGTGTACGCATAAATGACAAGTCCTTTTTAACCCCGTCCTGATCCAAATAGAGGGGTTTTCCGCTATCCACTATTATACATATATTCTATACACATGTGTCTGTGTGTCTGTCCGTGGCACCGTAGCTCTTAAACTGGTGAACCGATTTCGATGCAGTTTTTGTTTTATTTGAAAGCAAGTTTACTCACGAGTGTTTATAAACATGTTTAATTAAAATCGGTTCAGCCGTTTATGAGATATTCTAATTTAAAATAAAAATGGGGGTTTTTTAAATATTGAATTAGGTAGTTATTTGCAAAGCGCCGTAATCAGACTCTTTTGTCACTTCATAAACTTTTCAACAAGTCCTTTCCAAACGTTCAAAACCCACAATTTAATCCCACTATTGTTCCACAAGAAACGAACAAACTACGGTCATCAGAAAACTTTAAAAACAAAGCATCCCAGTTAAGAACTTAAAGTTTCACCAAGCGGGGTCGGCATACTCGGGCACAACGTAGAATTGAAAATAATAGATGTATCACTTCGCCTACGCCCTAGAAGCCTCACTGCTTAGTTTGACTACCTATCCATTCTTAATCGATTGGCAAAGTTAAGCAACATCGGACGCGGTCAGTCCATGGATGGGTGACCGCTTGTGGCTACAATATCTGAGCGATTCTATGCTTCGGAAGGCATGTTAAACCGTTGGTCCCGGTGGTTGTTGATTAATAACAACCGTTAAGTCATGTCAGAGGCCCTTTGGGCAGCCTAAAACTCTGACACCAGGGGTGGCCACTGCAGCTCGATGGTTGGACGACATCGTTGTGTCGGCAGAGAGTCCATACGAATGGCGAGGGACTGCAAGAGGTGGCGTGAGGGGAAAAAGGTATTTACCCAACAGTGGGCAGAAGGTGGGCTGATGATGATGATGATAAACTCAATAAGTTTATGGGTGGTATTCTAGAACGCTACTTAAACTCAGTTCAAACTAGAACGCTCCTTGAACTCTGTTTCAACTCAGTTTAAGTAGAGTTTAGTAGTATCGACTGTCGATAAAACAGTGCATGTTTTGAGTTGAATTTCCCTCCCTTCATATCAAAACATGCACTGTTTTATCGACAGTTCGAACTCTGTTTAAACTGAGTTTAATTACCGTTCTAGAATACCACCCTATGAGTCAATGAGCTATTTCCTAAATAGCTCATATGAAGCCAAACCTCTACGCCCTTCGTACTGAGTGTCCCAAGTCCCCTAAGAAGAGTTTAATCAAAGATTAACTCCGTTGCAGGCCGACGTTTAGTTTAATTGCAATGGGGATGAACTTTTAACCGGCTTTTCAACTCGATACCGGCTGTAGTGGCTTTGTTATTGGCCCAGGAAAGATATCTTTCCTATAGCCTGTCTTTTTTGTGGACTATGCCGATTAAGCTAAGAAAATTCTATCTAAATAATTCGTTTGATGTACAATTTATTTATTTATTCGTATGGCCACAAAATTATATTAATACAACAGATAAAATAAGACACATTAAAAACTAAAATACATCACAAGCGAACAGCCACTATCTAAGTTGTGACGATTCTACAAGGTGTTAAAAGACCTCCAACAAAGCGGAAAACCACGTATAGTCATGAGGAATGTTATTCAGAGGGCCGGAATTCTTCATAGCAAAAATCAAACTGTCAGAGGGAACCAAAGTGTTTTATTGACTATCGATAAATAAATGTCACTTAATGAGTAACTAACATGACATCGGTAGATGTATCATTTTCCACTCATAAATGGATCTTCAATAAAGTAAGAAACCGGTTTATTCCGAAAAACCAGGAACAAGTAAAGATAGTCCAAATAAAAAATATACACCTTTAAAAAAAAAAAAAAAAGACTTAGTCCATTCATTTTATAACATGGATAGGTATTTAACTCAAGACAGTGACGAGGACCTCGAACAATTAATTCCAGTCACCAATAATTGAAGGGTGAGGTTACAATTTAATGTTACAGAATAATCGTATAAGTCGATATATGCGATAATATTCCATAACATCGATAAGTGGAATTATTGTCGATAAAACAATTTGGTCATTCCCAACTCACAGTTTGATTTTTGCTATGAAGAATTTCGGTCCTTATAATGCCGAAGGAACTATATCTGGGAAATTAATGGTTTCCGAGATATTAGTCGCTGGATACACTCCTTCGGAGTTCTGCGTTCCGCGTTCAGAGTCTCAGATTTGCTTCACATGAACTCCTCGTTCTGACAGCTTCAGTTTGAACGATTCCAAGGAACCCCTTAGAACGCGAAACGCAGAACTCTGAACGCGGAACACAGAACTCCAGGCGGTGTATCAAGAGCTATATTGTCACTGAATTGAAAATAGGATATAATGGCAAGTATTTGGAAGTTCATGCTCGCATTTCCGGCTCAGAGCGCCACGGAACAAGATGCATTAGACATATGATACTCGTAGATGTGCTACAAAATTGTATTTATTTGTTTCAGGTAAGTGAGCTGTCAATTCAAACCAGTCGAGATAAAGAAATACAGTTTCATTCTACGCCACAGGTTTCATTCTCAATTTTTTTTTTAATATAATTGCTTAAAATAGTTATAACATGGTAAGATCACATTCGATAAAAAAATTGAGACTTGACAAACAACAAAATGTCTCTTCTAAAAAGAATAGCCCTTTTGACGTGTAACATCGTCACGTCGCGATAAAAAAGTAATTTTTAAACTGAGTGTATTAAATAACTTTCCATTGTATTATCTTTTCATAACACGTGGGAAGTTTAATAGCTTTTAGGGGAAAAAGTTGCGCTGTAAAAACTGGATAATTCCTTTTTTTTTATTAGCAGAAGTATCACACTTCGGAATATTCACTCCTGAAAAACCTCCAAGTTTTTACACTCAATTTGATATACGGCTTATTAAAAATGCACTTTTTTTAAACATAGGCTTTTGCTACGTAAAGAGATGATTTATGCAACAAAGTCATGAATAGTCATGATTACATAATCATGACTTTGGTTTATTCAAAGTCATGATTACATAATCATGCCTTTGGTTTCTTCACTTAAAAAATTTGACACTCCGTGATTTTATATTATTTTCACTACCAACCTAAATTATTGTACAATTAAATGCCTTTTCATTAGAATGATAAAGGTATGTGGTAAGAATAATATAATTTTTCAAAACGTTGGCAAGACAATAATTATTTTCATTAGTGTCTGCGGTTTGCTTTTAAATTGGCTTCTTAATAAATGTTTAGGTAAAGTCTTTTTAACATAAATTATAATTTAAGCGGTATGCATCGTTTGGTAATGCTTTGAGCTTAGATGTAATTTTTAATTAAGATTTCTCTTCAGATTTGTTTGCTTTTATTTAGATTAATTATAGCTAGAGAGCTGATGACCATTCTACTTACTTCATAATACAAGGCTGGGAGTTGGCAGGCTGATAGAGTAGCATTCGCTGAGTCTGGGAGAAACATTTTTTTGGGCGTTTCATTATTTTGACTTTGAAAATGTAAATAGACTCCGCTGACCATGAAAATACATTTTTTTGGCCGAGTGCGGTTGAAAGTTAGTTATTATATATCCCAAAAAATTACATTTTCTAGGTTATACAAAACGAACTTTCAACTGCGCTCGGCCAATTTATAATAATAGTGATAATAGTGGAGCAGGGAGTCTACCGGCTAAAACGAAGCCGATTACCATTAACGAAAATCGAAGTTCGATTTATCTAAAAATATTTTTCATTAGTCTTAAATTTTTCAAAAATCGTACTTTGATTTTCGCCAATGGTAATCGGCTTCGTCTTAGCCGGTAGACCCCCTGGGCCGGTCATATGAGCCGTATGCACCCGGATAGGGGGGCAAGAATCACCACGGAATGGGTGCCAGCAGATGGACATCGAAGTCGAGATAGGCCGCGAAGACGCTGGCGGGACCATCTCGATAAATACCTGCCGGAGTGGTCTGAGGTGGCCCAGGACAAAAAAGTCTGGACTGAAGTGGGGGAGGCCTTTGCGAAGCAGTGAGACACTAACATCAAGGCTACGTAAAAAAAAGTGATGGTTAAAAAACCGAAGTTTCAAAAGCGCCCAGCCTATAAAAATAGAGATTTTGTAAAAATAGAGATTTTGTGCTCTGCGGAGTCTAAATAAGCAGCCAAGAAGCTACCAGCCTTGTAAAAATATGTTAATAATTTTGTCAGTATCTCTCCAGCCATTATGTTAAAGGTCGCAGGTTCTTTAACTAGAGTGAAAATATATTTACCTAATCTCAGTACATTCACTTGGCTTTGTAAGGTCATTCCACTGACCTACTAAAACCACAAATGTTAGGTCAACTTGCAAAACGACCTAGTACACTATCCGAAGTCTTATTATCTAACTTCAACATGAAACGATTCCTTTAAATTTGTCATTTAATTTTGACTAGTAGTTCGCTTCTAAAATGTATTATTGTCTCAGACACTGCGGACTGCTCATTGTATAGATAATTTAAACATTTACCTATAATAAGTTGAAAAAATTCACTCGGGACAGGACTTGAACCCGCAACCTAGTTGAAGACTAGTTGAAGAAATTCGCATCGACAGTTACTTGACTCGGTAGCTCAATTGGTAGAGCGCCTGCACGGTATGCGAGAGGTTGCGGGTTCAAGTCCTGTCCCGAGTGAATTTTTTCAACTTATTATAAATGTTTAAATTATTCCCTAGCACGGGTAAGTGCTTTAGAAAAAACAAAAAAAGTGTATAGATCATGTTATTACTTCTATGCAAAGACCTATTTTTATCCTTAACGTTTAATAGGATTTTTACCGATGCCATTTCGTTTAGAAACTTAGGTGCTTACAATACATCGCGATGGAGGTTAGAGTGAGGCAATCATGCGCCTCCTTAAAATTCAGCCACGCGGCTGACATAAGCACAAATTCAGACCCTGCTAACTACCCCGTCCGGAGTCAGGCAATTCGGTACGCAAAGTTTTTTGTTCGAAAGTCCGTTATTGGCTTAATCTTATATTTAGACAATATTGAGAAACTAATTTCAATATTTTTTATTTTGGTTCAGTAGTTTGGATTTTACAACGTTTCAAAGATACGGTTTTATGACCTTCACGCGACGGTCTGCATACTGTTGGCGCTGTTTGGCGGTCATAGGAACAAAACATTTTAGCGCATAAAAACAAAACTACTGACGCAAAATAAAAAATATTGAAATTAGTTTCTCAATATTGTCTAAAGATAAGATTAAGCCAATAACGGACTTTCGAACAAAAAACTTTGCCTTCCGAATTAAACAGAGTGAAATTATATGTAGGGTCAGATTATTTAGTCCTAATTGGGATTATGCAGATCTTACAAGGGCGCGATAGCTGTTGTGAATAGAATGGACGTTTGTTAGCGATTTGACCATAAAGAGTGATACCTATCGGTTTTAGAACAGACGCAGTTTAGTTTGAATAGAATAGAAAACTCTTTATTGTACACGAAAATAATTTATAAAGGAATTCTTAAAACTAATCAGTAAGCATACAATTGGCGGCCTTATCGCTAAAAGCGATCTCTGCCAGGCAACCATTGGATGGACAGGACAGAGATAATATAGTATTCGGTAGATTCGTGTACATAAATATAACATAGGAAAATAATTAAATATGCCTAATAAAGTTAAAAATGTGGGATGTAAATATATTTACCAGCTTTTATAAGTAGGTACCGTTGATTCTAAACCTTTGTTCTGACATGAATTTAGTTTTTCCGTGCACCTTAGAATATTTCAGAAGAAAAGCTTTTTAGAATCAACAGTGTAAGCAACCACATTGTCGAAATTCTGTTAATAAGTGTAACTTACAACCTGTTATGCTTAAAACTTACAACCTGTTATGTTAAAATTAAATTAAGGCGCCGTGGATAGTGAATAGCCCGCGCGCCAGGAAAAATGCACAAAATCGAGTCCTGTATCAAATAAACTAAACAAATCGAAAATTTTCACATATCAAACCCTAAAATTAGGTGAAACCTATCTAACACAGCCAGTTTTGTGTTGAGATTCATAAACGTTTTGAAGATATTTCGGCTGAAAAAAATAGGCGGCGCACTTTTTTTCAGACAAAATATCTTGCAATCTGTTATGGATATCAACACAAAACTGGCTGTTTTAGATAGGTCTTACCTAATTCTAGGGTTTGATATGTGAACATTTTCAATTTTTTTTGTTTATTTGATACAGGAATCGATTTTGTGCATTTTTCTTTTCGCACGGGCTAATTTACTGTCGCGATTCGACCCGTTTCGAATACAATAATGTTTAAATATCGCGAATTATTAAAAGTGAATATAATTCACTATGCCCAGCGCCTGAAATAAAAATAAACAAAACCATACCATACAATTTCAAAATATATTGGTGACGCATTTTATATACGTAGTCTTTAATACGAGTACCTATCACCTAATGTTTATGACTTGGTCGTAACAAAAGTTAAACTTTCTCATGATATCTTCTTTCCATATTAGAAACTACTTATATTTAAGAACACACAAAACTTACTATTTGATCAAGTAAGTAACTCTACGATCCTTACAATGCTGAAACTACAATAAAGTATTTTTTTTATATTTCTATTTATTTATTAAATTTTGGCAACAAACCGTCATAAGTGGTAAATTACACAAAAACAAAACATTTATATTATATTAAAGAAGACTTAGAGTGCCAAGAGTTACATTTATAATAGAAGATTTAAGTGGTAACCCAGGTACCATACAGTTTTTTTTTTACATGCTACATATTTTTTTAGTACCTTAAATGCTTACGATTTATGCTTTGATTTATATTTAAATGCTTACTTACTATTCGCAAAAATACCTAATTCTAAATAATGTTTGTTGTATGTGTCCTGTGTCAAGTCGTGTGTATTCAAGGCCTCTCTGTTATTATGTTGTTTAATGCTAGTTAAGTACATCCAAGACCAGTCCAGTTTCCGGGGTCGGTTTAGAATAATAATTAAGACAAACGGAGGGGAAGGAAACCGACTCCAAATAGAAATTAACTAACTTAGTAATCATGACTTATTAGTATACGAGACATGGCCTTTCTTGACCCTTGACCAAACCTTACCAGGCTAGGGATCCTAATCTCTTTACTGCACAGAATAGAGGTCAATATAGTTTGGCAAAGTCTGAAGACCACTTAGGAACGGCGGTAAGAACCCGTTTGCACGGTGAATTTTAAATGCTCTGTAACGATAAGATGGCCATCCGATAAGGTTCTGAACATGACTGCGAGACCCAGGTTCGATTTCCGGTGCAAGCATGTACCGATTTTGTTTCTTTTCAAAGTGACGTACCTACATTAAATTTTGTGAATTCGAAGTAGCAAAACCACTCGCAACTGTGAAGGAAAACATCGTGAGAAAACACGTAGCTTAGTTGGCTCCACTCGTAATGACTTGTCTTTCCTGTGGGCTAGGTGGACTAAGCTGCCAGGATGGTTTAGGTGCTGGGCAAGCCTACTCCATCTAAAACAATGTCCCAGGTACTGCAGCGCCGAGTGTTTTCTTCACCCATCTAGTGTGAATGAAGGTGCCACTGGACGCTGCATAAATTCTCGGTACGTAGATGCAAAGCCCAGTGGCTAAAAAAGCTATTTGACCTTCCGATTTTTCCACCTCCTCAACATAAAAGCCCCTAAATACGACCGCGTTTTTCTAAACCATTCTCCGCACACAAAAAGCCGAAAATAATTTTCCTGACCCAAAACATTTAAAAAGCACAATTCTAAAGAGTGTTCGAAGGACTTTCGGATAAGGTTTGGACCTTTCAGCACAACAAATAGGTTCTTACAGAAAGACGATTTCTTACAGAAAATTTTTAAGTTAAAAAAAAAAACCTGCCAAGTGCGAGTCAGACTCGCGCACTGAGGGTTCCGTACCGACATACAATGTAAAAAAATCTGGTTTTACGGACCCTCGGTTCGTGAGTCCAACTCGCGCTTGGCCGTTTTTTATTTTATGTTGTTATACTAAAAGTAAGCCCTATCAAGTTTGATGTTTGAATGTTTTACCGTTTCTTCGATAGAGCTAAAAGTATAAAAAACTTATACAGGGTGTTAAAAGACCACCAACAGGCCCGAAAGCCACGCATACTAGACACCAAAACAAAGTAAGTACCGCTTTGTTGGCGGTCTTTTAACACCCTGTAGATTTATTTTTTATTGTTTTTTTTTTTTATTTGTTCGATAATCCACCATATTTGTTATAACTGGCTACCTATAGAGGAACAGGGTCCCGTTTGGCACCCTTCGGGTAAGGAATCCTAAAATATGCGCTAAATATTTTAGGTATCTAATCAGTTTGTCCGTCACACTAATTAATTATTACAACCCGAATGTTTTTTTTTTGTAGTTTGTTTGTTAGTCTTTAATGCTAAAACGGCTGGATGGATTTGGATAAAGTTTGCAGCGACTAATGCTGATTCTTCTATACATAGTTGTTCTGAGTCAGCACAGAGCCTTGTGCTTCTTCACAAATATTGGATTATTTAGGACCAATCTTTCAATCACTTGATAAAAGGCAGCAGCTGGCGGGTCTAAGCGACTTTTTGAATTTGAAATATCATGAAAGAAGTCGGTTAAATAACTAAAACTCGAGTACCAAAAGAACCTTTCTTGAAAATATTTGTTAATTAAGTAATTGTAATAAATCGTAATTCGGAGGCTCTTTTTTCCCAGTCTTATACGACAAAAAAACCCTTAACCCATAAATGTATGCTTTCACAGTAAAAAAAAGAACTTTCAACCGCGACCAGCCAAAAAATTATTTTGTCTCCCAGACTCAGCGAAGTCTACTCTATCAGCCTACCAACATAACCACCAGGTCAATAGTTGCCAGTTTCATAAAACTACAATTCATAGTTTATTATGACAATTCAATGTACACACGACAGCACGTCGACCTTTACACGCTAGCACTCTACTCGGTTACGTTACGGGCGACTTTATAACAAAAGTTTACAGTCTGACGTGCTGTCGTGTGTACATTGAGTAGTCGGATAGTAAACTAACCTTTTTTTTACCCCTTTTATGTCTAATCGGCTACTCAATGTAGTTAGTACACGACATCACGTCCGAGTGTACACTTTTGTTGTAAAATCGCCCGAAACGTAACCGAGTAGAGTGCTAGCGTGTAAGGGTCGACGTGCTGTCGTGTGTACATCGAATTGTCCAAACTATGAATTGTAGATTTATTAAACTGACTCTAGCTCTCAGCTATAAGTTATTGTTTTAATCCGACAGTAATATTACATCGCATAGTATGTTACGTTATAATAATATGGATATTGGCCCTCCGCCGAAGATTTTTCATTTCCCGAGCTTCCCCCGTAAAATAATGTAATCGATGCTATTCCGTTTCAGCGCCTTTTTAGGGTTCCGTACCCAAAGGGTAACCAAACGGGACCCTATTACTAAGACTCCGCCGTCCGTCCGTCTGTCTGTCCGTCTGTCACCAGGCAGTATCTCATGAACCGTGATAGTTAGACAGTTGAAACTTTCACAAATGATGTATTTCTGTTGCTGGTATAACAACAAAATACTAAAAAAAAACAGAATAAAATAAATATTTAAGAGCAAAAAAAACAAGTTTGTTCGTTTTTTTTTTTACCGTATTTATAGATAATGGTACGGAACCCTTCGTGCGCGAGTCCGACTCGCACTTGGCCGGTTTTTCATAACACGCGTTGTCAGGGAATATGTATTAGAAGACTGCTCGTATCCATACATGGAAGAATACGACGTGGAAAACCTACACTAGCGCTTTATTCATAGAACTTCTAACCCGCTAAGAGTTTTCTCCATACAAACGTAGTCCCCGATTTCCTCCCTGGATACAGATACAGATACAGATATTTATTGGTAATTTTCATGACACGTCAGCAATTAATCGATTATTTATCATTATACCTCGATATTGGCACTAGAGCAAACATTTTTGGTATGCTGGGACATCTCCACCCCCGGCATGTCGGAATGTTTTGATTTTTTCGATAAATTATTGTTAACTGGAGCTAGGACCTACCGAAAATTACAAAAAATGCGTATTTAAAGCGGTGGCAAAAGGAGACCGGTAAAACTATGTAACAACTTAAAACTTAAAAAAACAAGACAGTCCGACATCAAGTGAATTCTTGTGATATCAGTGGTATAAAAATAAATAAAATCAGACCAGTTTTGAGAGAGGAAATTAGGGTACCAAACGTCGATTTTGTAAATTTTCTTCATGTCGTCCCTTTCGCTCAGTATTTGCAGATTTTTCGACAAAGTCTGAACTGCCACACGCTGCAAGTTTAAAGAAATAAGACGAGGATTTGTTTTTTATTATGAACCAATTTGTGAGATACAATGTACATGTCATGCTTACGCTTACATGCTTAAAAAAATTATGTTATTTTAGTATAATTTAAAATCTATTTGTAATTCGGTAAGTGTACGTTCCCACAAACGTGATTTGCGCTCGATTGATTTTTTTAATCGAAATCATTGTTTTTTTGTCTATTATTAATTTTAAATCGAGAGTACAGAACCTGTGATTTCAGTCCCAACCTTCTTCTTGTATTACTCGTCTTTGGTACAATGTACGTTACGCTCGATCTTGCTTACACGCCATGCATGCCATTAGAATAACAAATATTTTCACGCCCTAATTCCCCGGGGAGCAGAGCTGAGGCACTGTTTATAGCTATGAAGATACGAATAATATGTTTTTTTTTATGTAGCCTGTATATTGTCCCACTGCATCAACTGCGTCCCCCCTCGCAGCCTAGATTTTTCGGTCCAGCGGGGGGAGCATGACTTTTATCGAGGCGGATTTATCCAACAAAATGGCGGTTTATCAGCATTTTTGACGTCTATGGTGGGTTATAGGGTAGATGCTATAGTAATTGGCCACGCGATAGTAATTGGCCCCTTCAACTTCAATAATTTAAAATAAGAAAACTACGACGTTCACAAGCGCGAGAGTGAGACGGGTGGATTCTTCGTTTTTCGTTTATTCAAATAGTTTTCAGTTCTTACACTAGGAGGCGTTAGTTTTTTTTCCGCCGAGCTAGTCCTAATGTTGGTGTAAAAAGTGATGATTTTGCCGGTGATTTTAGCAGAAAATTAAGGTAAGACCTTCATGTAAATAATCATAAAGGCATTGTTTTTTGTCTTTTCTTTCATAACACATATTGAATATGTAGAACATAAGCTGCGCTATCGTTTTCCGGCAGTTTCAAGTCCAATATCTTGATGTAACCTCAAAATTACACCCTGGCTAATTACTACAACCGAAATGTATCAGTTTTAGTTATTGGCCTCCCTGGCCAATTACTGTGACATTTTTTTTTGTCATTTTCGTGCTGCTAACTTTATAGTCATCTTTGTTACGTGTAGAGGAGTTCATAAATTCGTTTAATAGTGTTCTATGACAAGTGGTTCAGTATTTGGCCGGGGGGCCAATTACTATAGCATGCCATGCCAATTACTATAACTGCCATGTCAATTACTATAACATGCCATGCCAAGTACTAGTACATGGCATGCCAACTACTAGATCATAATATAAAACAATTATTTTATTTTTAGACAATATTTCAACATGCCGAATTCCCAGTTTACTCAAAAGATATGCTTGAAAAAGCATTAGATGAAATAGCCAAGGTGCAGCTTCCAAGAACTATGCCACTTAAAGTTCATTTAGCCCTCAACCCTACCTCACAGAAAAAGAGGAACCAGATATAGAACACTAATTTTAATGCGATTAGGATGTGGTTTTCTTTATTTAAAAGCGGGTTTTCTAGCGAGTCTCCCTAGATATGTTTTATCAAAATCGGTTCAGCCGTTTATGAGATATGCTAATTTGAAGCTAAAATGTCGGTGGTATTTTTAATGTTTAATTTTGTAGTTATTCTGACGCAGTTATACTTTCCGAAAAACTTAGCGAAAATGAATCTGAAGATGTTTCTGTGGTTTAGAAAGCCATTAGATAAAGTAGAGGCATTGAAACATATTATAAGTATTGCTTTTCCGCTATAAAATAAGGTGGCCAATAACTATAACAAGGCTATGCCAATAACTATGACAAGGGGGCCAATTACTGTATCTTCGCTCATTTTTTAAATATTATTTTCAAATAACTAGTAAACGTGCTACTAAATGATAGTTATTTATATTTTTATAAATATTATTAAATGCTCTATTCACAAAAAAAAAACTTATTTTTATGCGAGTGTTCAAAGTATTTTTTTTCTAATTTTGAAAATTTCTAAATCCTTAAGTGGCCAATTACTATAGCATCTACCCTATATCGCTCTCGACGATATATAACCCACTATGGACGTCAAAAATGCTGATAAACCGCCATTTTGTTGGATTTCGCTCTCGACGATATACAGGGCGTCCCACGGCTATGCCACATGGAGGGAAAGTACCTTAAATATTGTAGATAGAACATTTTACTGAAAGAAGACATTATTTTAATTTTAAAAACAATTAAAACTGCATTCATAGATATTGAAATAATTACATGGTTGAACCGGGAATCGAACCCGTAACATGAGAAAAATTATTACCCTGTAGTTTTATCATACTGATCGAAAGGCTTCATCATAAGGATAATTTTTTGCTAAATAACATAGTGTCAGAAATAAAAGGAAGACCATGAATTTTAACATTTTTAATACAACATTAATCAATTTTTCAATGAAAATCACAGTAACAAAAGATTAAAAGTATAAAAATGAAACACATTTTTGAATTATTTCTTTATAATCAGTCAGCTGCATTGCGATGGACAAAATTTTACGCGTCTTTCGGCTCAGGATACGGCTCGATTTGTTGCATACTACCAGGTAAATGTTAAAATTCATGTTCTTCCTTTTATTTCTGACACTATGTTATTTAACAAAAAATAATCTTTATCATGAAGCCTTTCGATCGGTATGATAAAACTACAGGGTAATAATTTTTCTCATGTTACGGGTTCGATTCCCGGTTCAACCATGTAATTATTTCAATATCTATGAATGCAGTTTAAATTGTTTTTAAAATTAAAATAATGTCTTCTTTCAGTAAAATGTTCTATCTACAATATTTAAGGTAGGTACTTTCCCTCCATGTGGCATAGCCGTGGGACGCCCTGTATAACCCACTATAGACGTCAAAAATAAACCGCCATTTTGTTGGATAAATCCGCCTCGATAAAAGTCATGCTACGGGGACTGAGCCATCTCCGACCGCACCGGAAATTTTTTGTCAAGGTCGTCTCGCCATCTTCTTTTCGGCCGGCCCCGTCTGTGATGTCCGCCGTTGGGCACCCACTCGGTGGCAAGTCTAGCCCACCTAACCGAGTACATTCGGCTAACGTGGCCAGCCCAAGTCCAATTCAGTTTTGCCGTCGCAAGGTCCACGTCGGCAATGTGGGTTTTGGATTGCAGCATTTCGGACGATGTATATCGTACAAACTGGTATAAATTCGGAAAAATATAATAAAAATCTTTCTTTCGATAAATAATAGGTATTATGTCAAAAAAAAATATAAAGGCCTTTGCATCTACGTAATGAGATGATTTACACAGCGTCCAGTGGTACCTTCACTCACACTAGTTGGGTGAAGAGACCACTCGGCGTTGCAGTGCCGAAAAAAATATTGTCTTTTTCGATAAGAGCAATTGTTCCGCCAATAAACCGGTTTTGAGAACTAACAACTGTGCGGATTTTTTTAACATAATACCTATACTCACTGGTAAACTTGACTCCTCTCATAGTTGACTTGCGAGATGCGTGTTAGAAGCTCGTTCCGGTATCAAAAGGTTATTAAGACAAATAGTAACAAATTAATCACTATGATGGGCAACTAGCCGGCCAGTCGGAATGTCCGGAACTTTCCCGGGCGTGGCCACAGATTAATGGTCGTGGCCACGCGGGTGGGCCCGAAATGTTACTCATTTGTAAAGATTCCTCGTTCATTTCGGGCGCCCGTATAGAGGGTATTAAAAGACCGCCAACAAAACGGGAAACGTCGTATTGTCCTCATCGTAACGATCATTTTTGCCCAAGGAACTATGCGTGGGAAATCAACGGTTTCCGAGATAATGAGGTTCAAAGTCGGACCATATTTTTTTTACAGTCCCTTTTCTATTCTGCCCCATGGAGCAAAAAATAATAATTATAGGCACAGTTAAATATTCAAACATCTTAGAGGAGGGAGAAAACTCCTTTGATTCTACTCCCAAACAAAAATAAGCTCTAGCTACTTAAAGGAGTGTAAACAAAATAAGTAGAATTTCACTCGAAATACATTTCAACGAACAAATTCTTCGAGCCCCTGTCCATAGGACAACAAAGAGGGTGGCTCTTATGTAAATTTCTCTTCGACAAAGTACTAGCACTTTTGTAGAAGTTTCATGCACCGCTTGAAAGACCAAATAATACAAAATTAAAAAAAAAAACCGACTCACTTCTACATTGTTATTAAGCTATTACAAAAAAATGAAAATCATTATTGTGTCAGAAAACATAATGTTAACAGTAATTTCAGTCCACTCTGAGCAGCTACCACGAGTGCTTACTGTGACTGTCACTGAAAGTGATAAGTTGTATAAACAACCTTACTACTATAGTATTAGGATACATGACAGACGTCCGCCAGACGTCCGGCACAGTTTTTTCGCACTCGTGGTAGCTATGGTAGCTACTCTGAACCCCAAACTAAAATAATTTTTGTGTCTTGAGGAACAGCGACCAATTCCGAGTGAATTACTGCTGTCTGTTGAGGAGTTTCGTTCTCCGTCTCCGAAGTTATTCATCAGGATCTTCACCATTTTAAAAATAAAGTATACCTTCTCTAACAAAAATAAATCATGGGTTTTCAATGTAAGTATATGGTGGCTGGATACATTAAAAACCTGCAATGTGCACCAATTTTAAGAGCGGACTAGATGTTTGGTGAGAAATGTGTATGCGTCCTTAATTATTTGAACTTGAACATAAATACGTGCGAAATCTGCTAAAATAATACCTTCGATACTCAATTAATTTGGGATTAAGTACTTGTCCTTCTGACTTAATCTATTTTCGGTCTGGAAATAAGAAGCTAAGATCTTGGTATCGCCCGCCAAAATTTTGAATTATTTAGTGTGTAGGGTCCTCAATTATTTGAAGTTGAACATAAACAGGCGCCAAATCCGCTATAATAATACCTTCGATACTCAATTAATTTGGAATTACTTGACCTTCTGAATCTATCTATTTTCGGTCTGGAAATAAGAAGCTAAGATCTTGGTATCGCCCGCCGAAATGTTGAATTATTTAAACATTCATTTTCTTGCGTTTCATTTCTTCTTTGCGTCTTTTATTACAGTTGGAAGCAATCGGAATGTTACTTTTTAATATGTTTATGCATGCACGATTGAAGATGAAAGTAATAAGTAAGTCATAGGGTATTTTTTTTTATTTCCGGGCCGGGTAACCATTAAAATTTTATTTTAGTGAGATTTCTTTTTCGGTCCACCTAGAAAGAAGTCTTGAGATAACACACATACAAAAAACATACGGGTTCGTCCTCCTTTATTATATCCGTTAAAAAGAAGAAGAATTGGCAAAAGAAGAAACTACAGGCACACAAAAAAGGCTCAAGTTTCAAACCGTGTAAATCAAGGGCGAAACGTTTACGCAGGGCCCTGAAGCGTTAACACGTCACAACTTGATGTTAACAATAGAGTGAAACCAAACACTTCCAGAATATACTCGTAGTTTTTTCCTTTGCTTGGTTAAACTGACCCATTTGACTTTCTAGGTTTGCCCCAAGCTACAATATGTTACAAAACATCCTAACTATTTTTAAAGAGTGTAACCTAGTGGTCAACAGGATGTAAAATCTGTAGCAAAAAAGTTGGAAAAAACAATTTTTATTTAATAACCTCAAAATAAAAAAATAAAAACATCACTATTTGTTTTTGGTATTAGCTCAAATTTTAAAATATCTTTGTGTGTGTAGGTGCATTTACATAGCTTTGAGTTGTTAATACCTACATTGTGAAAGTCAATGATAACAATATTTAAAAAATACTTTTCTCCCGCCACAGCGTTCACATTTTTTATTAATTTAAAAATCAACGGAACGTCATAGAGCAAAAAAAAAATTTAGATTGTGTGTGATGCCTATCACCGGGTGCTATTACCCTGTAAAAAGAGTTAGGTACTTTTGTAACACCTTGTATAAATTGTAAACTACGGATACAAATTGTTCGGGACATAACTTAAACCCGCAACCTCTATCTGGCTTCTATGATACAGTGTTTTATACAAACACTAGAATAGGTGTCAACGGTCCTATCCTTGGAATAGAAAAAATACGTTTTTGTACCTATAATATGTTTAAGGATAAAGTCTTGTGTCATTTTAATTAACAGTAAATATTTTTTATCTTATCTTAGCTCTTTGCATCTACGTATCGTGGGTTTCCTCACAATGTTTTCCCTTCACCGTTAGCGAGTGGTACTGCTATTAAAAATTCACAAATGATTATATAACTTACAAAAAATAAAGGCAATAAATAATGTTTTATCTTTATCTATCTTATCTTTACAACACCATATCTCGGCAACCCCTTGACCGATTTGGCTGATGTTCAAACTAAAAACAATCATTTTATGACAATCCAACCAAATTTACTCAAGTTATTGCCAAACAAACATTTACACATACAATAACCATACATACATACATTAGTACATACACACATACCTACATATCGCCCGCCCGCCCACACACATCGGGACCAGGACGCTAATGAAATAAGATATGGTCGAATATTACACGTATGGTCGAAATTATGTTTCGTATTGTTCTATTGTAGTTTATACTCGTAAGTTCTTTTTACTAACGACCTGTTTTTATTTTATTGTGTATTTACTAACAAATTATGGATCTCAAGTTATCTGAAATAAATTATTACTAGTGGTTCGCCCCGAACTTTGAACTCGCGACCCCATATCTCAGCAACCCCTCGACCGATTTGGCTCATGTTCGAACTTAAAAATTCTCTTAACCTTATTTACCTGCCTACCAAATTTCGTGACGATCCGACTAAATTTACTTAAGTTATCGTCGAACGAACATTCATACATACATACATACATACATACATACATACAAACGCCGGATTGTTCTAGTAGACTCGGAGAACTTCGCTCGCTTCGCTCGCTCGTTCAATGATTACTAGTGGTTCGCCCCGAACTATGAACTCGCGAACCCATATAAAATTTACAACCCCATATCTCAGCAACCCCTGGACCGATTTGGCTCATGTTCGAACTTAAAAATTCTCTTGGCCTCATTTGCCTGCCTACCAAATTTCATGACGATCCGACTAAATTTACTCAAGTTATCGTCGAACGAACATTCATACATACATACATACATACATACATACGTACATACATACATACATACATACATACAAACGCCGGATTGTTCCAGTAGACTCGGAGAACTTCGCTCGCTTCGCTCGCTCGTTCAATTATTGCTGTTACCATTTGCTTCTGTGGGCACAAGTTTTTCGTACTCGTGGTAGCTGCTCTGGATATGCACATCTTGCGGGATCAATCTGTAAGTCCCTGCAAGGACACCGCTGTTCACACTGTCTTGACCGACAAAAGGGCCTGTAGGAGGCGGTAATGAAGACCGACGGCCCTCGGCACGTACGCAATTGGGCCTTTTGCCCAAACTTACCCAGCACAGACGTACTTTGAGCTAGAGATACGATGTCTAAGGGACTTGATATACAAAGCAGCCAGGGCCTACGACCTTACTACCTTTCGAATAGCTCGATACTTTTTATTTGAACGAGCGAGCTAAGCAAGGGAAGTTCTCCGAGTCTACTGGAACAATCTAGCGTTCGTATGTTTGTATACGTATACAGGGTGTTAAAAGACCGCAAACAAAGCGGGAAACCACGTATTGTCCTCATCATAATGAACATTTTTGCCCAAGGAACTATACCTGGGAAATCGACTGTTTCCGAGATAATGAGATTCAAAGTCGGAATTTTCAAAACTTTTTTTTTTTGCAGAAATGTATTCAGTATCTAGTTCATACCTTCTCAAGAAGCCATAACAAAATTATGAACATTACTTACAAAAATCGACGTTAAAATTGCAACCCGCAATGTATTTTAAACATCGGCAGTTCAAGTTTAAGTAACATAAACTAATACCTACGCTTGCGCAATATGACTTCTGTGCATTACACGTCCATTGTATGATAAAATATTTTTCAAAAATATAACCTAAAAAACCAAAATTCCCATTTCCCAGCAATAATTTATCGAAAAAGTACTTTATTTTGGTGTCTAATATGCGTGGTTTTCGGGTCTGTTGGCGGTCTTTTAACACCCTGTATATATGAACGGTCGTTCGACGATAACTTCAGTAAAGGTCGGATCGTCATTAAATTAAAATATTTTTTAAGTTCGAACATGAGCCAAATCGGTGGAGGGGTTGCCGAGATAATGGGTTCCCGAGTTCACCGTTCAGAGCGAACCAATACAAACAAACAAACAAACAATCAAATCTTTCCTCTTTATAATATTAGTGTAGGTAGATGATTTTATAAATTGTGTAAAACTGATCAACGCTCTCAATTACGCGATATCGTAATTGAGAGCGTTTATCATCTCAATTACCTTTATTGATATTTATTTTAAGGTTCTAAATGGCAAAGACCAATAGGGATATTGGTCTTTACCATTCAGAACCTTGTAAATAAATATCAATAAAGGGAGGTTCAAAATGGCCAATCTCTTTCCGCCGTGATTAATAAAACTTTTGTAAGATTCTAAAGGGGAACTCCGAGCCTTTTCGGGCAGAATTTTCGTTATCGAATTTCGGTTAATCGAATTCACTATTCAGTCCTTTGTTTTCTCAACTCGCCGCCCTGCGAACTTACTTTTATCAGTGTAGCCTTTGTGATTTGCATTGAAATCACGCCGCCTACAAATTTCGAAATTGTTTTAACAAAATATTTGGACAGAACAAGCGATGGCAAAAGCACCTCTCAATGACTTAAGGGTTACTGCCGATTTCTGAATTGAGAAATTCGGTAAGCAAATGGGTAAGTATCCTTCCGTCTTTGCAGATTTCTCACAAAAGAGCGTGATAGAACGATAGTTAAGCATTTACTCAGTAAAATTCTCAATTCACCACCTCTCACGGTCCCTCGCCACTGGCATCCATAGATCCATGAAAATATGAATAGCTATCTAAAAAATTACCATTAATGTAATCAAATCTGTAAAGTCAAAGAAACGAGCGGAATAATGCTTCCTGACGGATTTCTATGATTTCACGGGTGTATGATTTCACAAAGAAGAACAGGGGGTCTACCGGCTAAGACGAAACCGATTACCATTGGCGAAAATCGAAGTTCGATTTTTGAAAAATTTACTGCCACCCAGTTCATTTTTCATAAATCGAACTTCGATTTTCGCATGGTAATCGGCTTCGTTTTAGCCGGTAGACCCCAGGCACCGTATAAAAGTAGCACAAAGGTATATGGAGCGAGCCATGCTAGGCCTCAGACTCGTTGATCGATTATCGAATGCCGTCGATCGAATATTATCGAACGAAGGTTGACGATATCGGTGATCGATTCTCGAGTCTCAAGTGGAAATGGGCAGGACACCTGGCGAGTGGGGAAGATGGCCGGTGGAAAAAGCCAATGACAGTGTAGCGGCCAAGAACTGGACGGCGATCAGTCGGAAGACCAGCAGCCCGATGGTCGGACGACATTGTCACAGCGGCGGAGGGTCCATGGATGCGATGGCTAGGGACCTTGAGAGGTGGCGCGAGGGGAATCAGGCCTATACCCAACAGTGGGCGGAGGTTGGCTGATGATGATGTTGATGGGCGTATAGCGTTTAGGCTTTAAACTCGATTAGGCTTGAAACTCGTGTTTAGTTGTCCATTTTCACGCAGACGCGATGATCTCGCATTTCAGTGTTTGCTTCAGACTCCAGTTTTTGCTCTACAATGGATGTGTGGTACCTGCCAATAGCAGGCGAGGCTTTGTTCTCAGAACTAAACATCCAGCGTGATAAGTTGATGGCCCAGCGTTGTCAATACTTGGAGAATAATAGCCCGGCCCATGTAATTTATTTATGTGCCTACGACCACAAATTTGGAACTGCCTAGTCTTGTAAAGGCGTTTATTAGACCTTATGCTCACCGCCGCAAATGCCGGATTGTTCCAGTCTTCGATCAAGGATAAAACTAGATACAACATAGAACTCTGAAATGTGTCTGGAAAAATAGGATGTCCAAACTGCCTTTGGGAGCTTATTTGCTCGTAGTCTATGCAATTAAAGTAAAACTGTACACTAATGCAATAAGGTTGACATTCGAATATTAGACGTATGGTCGAAATGATGTTTCTTATTGTTGATATCATTTGTTTCTGTGGGGACAAGTTTTTATTGTGATTTTATACGTAATGCGGATTCTATGGGATTTAGTTCGGTGGTTCCAGTAGACTCGGAGAACTTCTCTCACTTTGTTTCTTTTCAAACTGTACGTACATTTGTGAAGTGAGAAGGTGAAAACATGACCCTCTGTACTTTTTCTCGCGATACTCTGCAATAGAACTCCAGGGAGAGCGGGCGCGAACAAAGTACCGGCCCTAAGTCTCTTTGTAATGGAAAATGTCGACCCAATCGATGCAAAGTACGCCTAAGACTGAAGAAATTGGTCTACTTAGACGGCTTAGTCGAAATATAATAATTGGGAATGGGAGCTTCGGAATAGTGACTGCTTTTGGAAAGCGTGAGGAGAATACAACGTGTTA
Source organism: Zelleria hepariella (assembly GCA_949319315.1). Lineage (NCBI taxonomy): Eukaryota > Metazoa > Arthropoda > Insecta > Lepidoptera > Yponomeutidae > Zelleria > Zelleria hepariella. The sequence continues at coordinate 13,954,528 of OX439395.1, forward strand.
CAAAGCATCCTAACTCGTTTTACCTAACCTCATCATCACATTGGCAGCATCTGTTGGTCCATTTCTGAACATAGGCACCTCCCAAAAATTTCCAGTGTGGGCGGTTTGCTGCCTTTCTCATCCAGTCGTAACCCGATTCTTCGAGGGAATAGGGCCCTTAGCCTGTAACGCAATGGTGCCAAAATGGGCTCCCGGTTGAAGGTTTTAATTACGATTTATTAATGCTGTCGGTCCAGTGTCGGTCCTTTTAATGTTTTTGTAGTACAGCAAAGAATATTATGAGTCTAATTCTAGAGGATTAGTTCGCTGGTTGCAGGAGAACTACGAAAAAATCCCAGTTTTGTCCTTCTACCTGGGACGCCATTGATACGCCATTGTGTTACAGGCTAAGGCCCCTGTATAAAGTAAGCGCTGGTATTTTCAAAGAGTCCGCTGTTTTTATTAAAAGCGCAAAGTTTTTTTTTTCCTAGTTTAAACAAAATTCTTGCGGTCGTAAAAGTTGAAGATTAAAAAGTCTAAAAGGGAAGAAGGAGGAAAAAGTAATAAGTAAAGTTTATGATAACTTAAAGAGTTCTCTTCAGGCCAAAACTCGAAAGTTATTAGCACGTTATTCATTCTTTACCTTGTTTTTTGGGATATTAACGACCGTCTAAAGTTACTTTTAGCTCCTAGTTCAAGTTCACTTCCATAATTCATTCGGAAGGACATTTTTCTTTCTATTTACAGGCTTTTATTAGTATTTTTTGGTATCTACAGGGTGTAATAGAAAGATCCGGTCGTACTCCAAGGGTTCGGTAAACTTATCAATAAAATAAACTTTTGCTACATGTTGGTAGTCTGCGAAATCATGAAAAAAAAGCTATCATTTATTTTAGGCAAAAATTTACAGCGTTGGCACAGAAAAATAAAAAATAGAAGAAAAAGTAAAATCAATATAGAAACACTAAACTTAAAATTAAAATATTTAAAAAACTTAAATTACAAACCCGAAAACGGATGTAGCTCAGCTGTAATACCGTCTGAAGTGGTCTTCAGTCGGCGCTGATTTTCAGCTATGCCACTGATCAACTTTACATTATTATTAATTAGGGACATTTTATATCATACTTAGTTAAAAAACAGATTTACCCGGGGTCTACCGGCTAAAACGAAGCCGATTACCATTGGCGAAAATCGAAGTTCGATTTATGAAAAATGTACTGCCACCCAGTTCATTTTACTGCCACCCAGTTCATTTTTCATAAATCGAACTTCGATTTTCGCCAATGGTAATCGGCTTCGTCTTAGCCGGTAGACCCCCGCTGGCGCAATAAACATTTTGTAAACAGATAAAATTAAATTAAAACATTTAAAAATTTTGTAAATAGTTAAAAGTAAACAGATAAGATTCAATGTTAGATCAAGTTACATTTAATTTTGTATTTTGTATGTTTGGAGGTGAAAACTGTGTGTTTTGCTCCATTATTAAATTATTTTCTTTCTTCTTTCAATCATCGCTCCTCCAGTGTCTGCTTTCATTCTCCTAACGCGGCATTTAACGCCCCATAGTCTCCATCAAAAATTTCCAACAAAGTTGGGGCAAGTTCAAAATGAGTTCGGACCGGCCGGGGGACAAATATAAATTACTTCAGAGTAAGTAATTAATAAACTGGATGGGGTACTTTAATGAAATTGAAAAAGCCTCGAATTGGGGCTCTGAATCCGTGGATTGTAGGTTCGATACCCGGTTGAGCGTTGTACTGATGAGTTGTGAACGTGTAATATAGGCCCGGTTTCTGAATTGAGAATTTTACTAAGTAAATACTTAACTATCGTTCTGTCACGTTCTTTTGTGAGAAAACTGCAGAGGCAGAACGATATTTAAGTGCTTGCTTAAATAATTTCTCAAATCAGAAACCGGCAGATAGTAAACTAAGGCCCGGTTTCTGAGTTGAGAATTTTGCTAAGCAAATACATAACTATCGTTCTGTCACGCTCTTTTGTGAGAAATCTGCAGAGACGGGACGATACTTACCCATTTGCTTAGCGAATTTCTCAATTCAGAAACCGGCAGCCACGGAAGAAACATAATAATATTTTGACAACCAAAAAATCTTTGCCAATTTGCCATGTGCTGTCTCCAAGAGGAGATTATGAATATTTTTTTATACGAGTACCTTGTGTTTTAAATGTTTATAAAATATTATAGGAGGAAACAGCCTGAATTACGGAAACTCGCTTAGTTTTTTTTTTCCTTTTTAGAGCCTGTCAGCATTTGTCAGAGTCCGTATCTTCCGGTTTTAGTTTACCCCGCTTTGAGCTGTGTTTATATTTTCTTTTACTTTCTGGGCCACTTTGAAGTTTTATCTTTGAGTTTTTATTTATAGAAACGAGCGAGCGAATCAAGAGAATTTCTCCGAGTCTATAATTAATCCGCACTTGTATGTTTGTATGTATGATGTTCGTTCGACGATAACTTGAGTAAATTTGGTCGGATTTTTGCCAGTAAAAAAAAAAAATTTTGAACATGAACCAAATCAGTTGAGGAGTTGCCGAGATATGGGGTCGCAACTTCAAAGTTCCAGACAAACTACTAGTTATCATGGGAACCCAATTTATCTATGGGACCTAAGAGTCTCAGCCAGAGTTGTGTGGCTAATAAAAAAGCTATTCCAAAGGTTTTACCTTCCGTAGAAGTAGCGTCTAGTAGTGCTCACAGCCTAGTTAGACTAGCCGTTCATAATCGATTGTCAAAGTTAAGCAACATCGGGCGCGGTCAGTCCATGGATGGGTGACCGCTAGTGGAAATAATATCTGAGCGCTTCCGTGCTTCGGAAGGTACGTTAAACCGTTGGTCACAGTAAAGTTGTTGTTGATTAATAACAATTGTTAAGCCATGTCAGAGGCTCTTTGGGCGGCCTAAAAACTTTGATACCAGGGGTAGCCACTTCCTCATACGATTACCTACCTAACTACCTTAAGACGCCGTACGTCTCACAACTAGCGCCGCCAATGGAAAAAAAATCATATCTTTTTTTTTATGTGTTTTTAGCAAAAAACGCTCCTGCGATTTCTCAACGCGAGGCTTAACTATTTTTAGGACCTAAGGTTTGGATTCCTGCCCCTCTACCCTTGACGCATTTTTCTAATACGGCCGCAATATGGCGCAATTTACAAAATTTAATATTTTACAAATTAAGACGCATTTTGTGTTTTTAATTAATAAAACAGCCTCACCTTTGAATAAACATTACAAAGTATTTAAAATCAAAGCATTACTATGCGAATTCAAAGAGAAATTAATTTTAAAACTTTTTCAGTTTGATTGCAATAGCGTCAAGGGTAACCCCCCAGGATTGGACTTCCTACGAATGCAATCGATTCACGCCAAAAGTGGCCACTTTTGGCGAGAATCGATTGCATTCTTAAGTTCTAGGATCTGGAATCCAAACCTTAGGTCCTAAAAATAGTTAAGCGTCGCGTTGAGAAATCGCAGGAGCGTTTTTTGCTAAAAACGCATCCAAAAAAAAGATATGATTTTTTTTTCATTGGCGGCGCTAGTTGTGAGACGTATTTCACCTTAACTCCGAAAAGGCCTGTTGGGATACAACAGGCTCTATTCTGGGGATACGGCATTGGACAAAAATTTACTACTTAAGTGATGGAACGGCCCCAAGTTACTCCATTTGACTTTAATCAGGTCAACGCAAACATACGGAAGTCCCTAAAAAGCCGGCCATCACAGAGGGTTAAAAAATGGCCAAGTGCGAGTCTGGCTCGCGCTCTAAGGGGTTTCATTTTCACTGTTTGTTTCGGCCAGTTAAAAAAAACTTTAGGTGTAGGCCTTTACAATTATGAATCTAGGACAGATCACAATAATGACATGACATCAAATTAATATTTTGATGACTGTAGTTCACCCCAAACTAGGTAGGTAGGTGGGTAGGTATGAGGTAGTGGCCACCTCTGGTGTCAGAGTTTTAAGGCCGCCCATAGGGCCTCGGACGTGGCTTAACCATTGTTATTAACTGTGAACTCGCGATGTGTAACTTTTTGCTCACACCATTTGCGCAGACGCGCCCGCTTTGCATATAAACTTTACAACCCTATATCTCGGCAACCCCTCAACCGATTTGGCTTATGTTCAAATATAAAAAAATCTTTTAATTTTATTTACCCGAACTTATGTTTTCGTCGAACGCACATTCATACATGCAAAAACAAAAACATACGATGAGTACATACAAGCGTCAGATTCAGTAGACTCTACAAACTATACAAGCGCCGGTTCAGTAGATTCCATTATTAGACTCGGTGAACTTCTGTCGCTTCGATCGCTCGTTCAATAAAAAAAAACTGTCTCTGTCCGAAATGGCGGTTTCATTTATGTCTATTAAAATGCGGGACCCTAAAAGGGCTGAAACGCCGTCAGCTGCTGTGTTATGTTAATAACAAGAATCAGAGGCCCTAATGACCATGACATGCATCATTTAAAAACGACAGCCGAGGGAAGTGGGGCGGTCTGTCGGAATGTGGACTTTTGTATACAAGGTGTTACAAAAGTACCTAACTCTTTTTACAGGGTGTAACCTACTGGTCAACAGAATGACAAATCTGTAAAAAAAGTTGAAAAAACCATTTTTATTTTATAACCTCAAAATTGAAAATTTTTCATAACTTTTTTGTTTTTGTTATTGTGCGTGTAGGTGCATTTACATAGCTTTGAGTTGTTAAAACATTGTGAAAGTCAATGAAAACAATATTTCAAAAATACTTTTCTCCCGCCACATCGTTCACATTTTATTAATTTAAAAATTAACGGAACGTCATAGAGCAAAAAAAATATTTAGGTTGTGATCCCTATCACCGGGTGCTATTACCCTGTAAAAACCCTTGTATACGTTGCATAATTCTATGGTACGTTGTATGTTTTTAGTAGCACTATAAATGGGAATACCTGGGGGAGGCCTTCGCTCAGAAATGGGCAGCCAATTAAAAAATAAACATTTCGTAGTAATAGTAATTGAAATAACAATTTTATAATAAAAACTTTTAAATGTATATCTAACTCAAATCAATTTCAATTATCTGTTTTTAAATCAACAAAGTAAATAATTAATTCAAATAATATAATTTAATGCATGCAAATATTTATTGTGTTATTTAAAATTATTGGCAAATAAAGGCTCTTTTCATTTTCATTTTCATAAATGCTACCATGGGCGAAGGAAGTCGGCTACAACGAGAACCCAATTCGGCCGAAGCAAAGAAAAATATTGTGTATTCTCTAAAATGTCACCGTAAAAATAATAGTTTAGAAAAGTCGAAAAAAAATACCTATTGTTCATTTCAATAAGGGCTATTTTCGAGTGTTTTGACGCTGAAAGGGTGAGTGGATTTTTTAGAGAATAGAGGCGCTGCTGTATCATCATTTGTAACAAATACTCTACTACTGTAACAAATATCAGTAAAAAATATTTTCAGCGATAAAACGTAAGTAGATATTATTATAGGTACTCTAGGGTCATACTCCTCGAGGGAAGCCAGTCGCCATGCTGGTCTGGGGCCTTAGCCTGTAACACAATGGCGTATCAATGGCGTCTCAGGTAGAAGGACAAAACCGGAATTTTATCGTTGTTCTCCTACAACCAGCGAACTAATCCTCTAGAGTTAGACTCATAATATTTGTTGCTGTGCTACAAAAACATTAAAAGGACCGACACTGTACCGACAGCATGAATAAATCGTAATTGAAACCGTCAACCGGGAGCCCGGCACCATTGCGTTACAGGCTAAGGGCCCTGGAATGGCAAATCCATTCAGATGCATCCTAATGGTAAACCTGCAGTGAAATAGTAAGGAAACTTAGGTATATTTCCGAAATTCTGCGATGTTCCTTCACATCTTTGCCCATTCCCTATTTTTTCCTGTCTTTGCATTGTGAATTATGGTGTAGATCAGCAAAACACTTCGAGTTAATTCACCCGAGCAACAGATGTTGTCCGCGGCTTTATTATGAACGCTCCATTAACATGGTGTCTCTGAGGATCGTAATTTGGGACACGAATTTTATTGTTTCCGTGTTTCTGGAAAAGTTGTCAGCTTTAAACCCATTTTTAGGGTTCGCGTACCCAAAGAAAAGTAATATCCTTTAAGAATTAACATGAATTAACAAAAAAATGGGAATGGAACATTGGGAAACTTTCGGCCAACATTGCCAGGGGAAACATTGCCGGGGAGGGAGTGTTTCCAAGCGTACATCAATAAACGTGACCCAGTGGTAATTTTACCAATATAGTATGAGTGGAGATGCAGCCTGACGCAGCGTGAATATTTATTGATACTAACAGATATCAAAGACCTTGTTAAAGTTTGCATACTTCAAAAGGGTTTATTGAATAGAAACCCCTTTCGCCCGCCAGTACCTAAATCGAACTGAAAAGGCTTCCTCGCAATAGTTTCTGGACTATTCATACCTATACTAGGGCCTTTGCATCTACGTAATGAGATGATTTATACAGCGTCCAGTGGCACCTTTACTCGCACTAGATGGGTGAAGAGACCACTCGGCGCTGCATTGCCTGGGACATTGTTTTAGATGGAGTAGGCTTGCCCAGCACCTATACCATCCTGACAGCTTAGTCGACCTAGCCCACAGGAAAGACAGGTCAATACGTGTGGAGCCAACGAGCCAACTGATCCGCGGGTTTCCTCACGATGTTTTCCTTCACCGTTAACGAGTGGTATTGCTACTACAAATTCACAAATGTACGTAACTTTGAAATTAAACAAAGTCATAGATACATGCCCGCACTGAGAATCGAACCGGGTACCCCTTGCTTCAGAGTCCACTGTTCTACCCACTAGACCACCACCGCTCATACCTATAGGAGCCACGTTATTAGAACTCAATATGTATTTAACTTGAAAGGGGGGGGGGGGGGGGGGGGGGAGCAGTCGGGTGCTCCACCGTGGTTGCTATAGCAACGATCCCAGATCCCCGGTTAGGTTTCGATTTCATAAAGTTGAAACGGTACAGTATGTTTTTCTTCATTTTCTTCTCGCAATTTGTAAAACGACATTAAAACTGAGCACAAAGTGCAAGTTTGCAGGGACCTTAGCCTGTAACGCAATGGCGTGTCGATGGCGTCCCAGTAGAAGGACAAAACCGGTGTTTTTCTCGTTTTTCTCCTACAACCAGCGAACTAATCCTCTAGAATTAGAATCAGAATATTCTTTGCTGTACTACAAAAACAATACAAGGACCGTCAGCATTAATATATCGTAATTGAAGCCGTCAACTGGGAGCCCATTTTGGCACCATTGCGTTACAGACTCAGGCCCCAGGAAGTCGCTTCACTACACGAAGCAATGTAACCCTTTTTAACAGACTTAAAAAAAGGAGGAGGTACTCAATTAGTTTTTTTTAATGTGTGTTTTCTACATACTGATAACTTTTTTCTACGTGAACCCATTTTGATGATATATTTTTTGTTTGAAAGGGTACATATACTTTCCATGTAGTCCCATAAAAAAATTGTGAGGAACTTCGGAGATGGAGAAAGAAACTCCTCGACGGACAACAGAAAATCACTCGGTATCAGTAAAGTGTACCTTTTCACCAGTGAAGTCAGTTTTTTTTATCTTGTTATTATTTATGGTGCTAATTTTAGAAAATTCTGGGGGTCTACCGGCTAAAACGAAGCCGATTACCATTGGCGAAAATCGAAGTTCGATTTATGAAAAATGAACTGGGTGGCAGTACATTTTTCAAAAATCGAACTTCGATTTTCGCCAATGGTAATCGGCTACGTCTTAGCCGGTAGACCCCCAGGGCACGAATCCAGAATACTTTATACAAAGCCTCTACGCGAACAAAACCGTAAGCAACAGGTAGTTTTTACAAAAATAGAACATAAAGTCTAAAGATGTCGTCTTTGTTAGTCTCTGACAGACGAAAGTATCGGATTTCGCCGAAAATATGGAAGGATTTCCCGAGGTATTTCGACATAAAATAAATGAGGAAGAGGGTTGAAATAGAATGCTTTGGTGGGCCGTATTTAGGCGGTTGATTGGGGACGTAAAGGCGATTTTACATTAAACTTTTACTTTGTGTCTTATAAATAGTTTCCCTTACCTTATTGATATCGGGACAGCAGTCGAGTTTCGGTTTTAATTCAGAGGGCTTATTCATGAAAGAAATATCAAAGTCCGGCCTCTCACGATGCGTAAGCAGCCGCTGCGCGCGCAAGTAAGCTAAACCAACCAATACAAAACTTTTACATTCGCATTTTGCAAACAAAAACATTTTTCCTATTGCTTTTAGTTAGAGAGCTGGTGACCAATCGAGATATTTTTTCGTACAAGGCTAGGAGTTGATAGGCTGATAGAGTAGACTTCGCTGAGTCTGGGAAAAATATTTTTTTGGCACGGTCGCGGTTGAAAGTTAGATTTTTTCGACTTTGAAAGTTTAAATGTATGGGTTCAGTTTTTTTTTTCTCGTACAAGGCTAGAAACTTCTAGATTAGTTGTTGAGACTCCGTTGAACAAGAAAATATTTGTTTTTTTGGCCGAGCGTGGTTGAAAGTTTGATTTTTTAAAACCCAAAAATTCACACTTTCTAGGTTTTAAAAACAATATTTCTACCGCGTTTGGCTAGTAATAAATAGTGATTTCGTGATCAGCGGAGACTAAAAAGGCAGCCTAAAAACTCCCAGCCTTTTAGACAAAAAATAAATGACTCAACCCATACATTTAAACTTTCAAAGTCGAAAAAATCTAACTTTCAACCGCGACCGGACCAACAAAATATTTTTCCCAAACTCAGCGAAGTCTACTCTATCAGCCTACTAACTCCCAGCCTTGTACGAAAAAATATCTCGATTGGTCACCAGCTCTCTGTCGGCACCAAACTAAATCCCATAGAATCCGCATTACGTATAAATCACAATAAAAACTTGTCCCCACAGAAACAAATGATATCAGCAATAGAACAATACGAAACATCATTTCGACCATACGTCCAATATTCGAATGTCAACCTTATTGCATTAATGTACAGTTTTACTTTAATTGCATAGACTACGAGCAAATAAGCTCCCAAAGGCAGTTTGGACATCTATTTTTCCAGACACATTTCAGAGTGAGTTCTATGTTGTATCTAGTTTTATCCTTGATCGAAGGCTCTCGGGGAAAAGTCAATCGGACAATCGTGCGCCGATGACTAGCAGAATCCGTAGGGTTACCATTAATTAAGAATTGATTGAACCGTAGTACATTCCTATTTACTAGCAAAAAAAAAGGAGCGATTATAACAGCACGACCGATTTTTCAATCAACTGGCACAAAATAAGCGATACAAAGCGCCAACCAATCATGATGTTGCACAGAGTACAGGCGCGTATCCAGGGGGTTCTCTTCTCTCGAACCAACGGTGCCCCAAAAAGGGCGCCAACTTGGAAGTATTGGATTTTCAAATAATTTTATCATTTGAACATTGTCCAAGCTGACGCAACATAATGTAACAGTTTTTTTTTTATGCTCATATTAAAAATAACTTATTTCAGACAAATTCAGTTTTTTTTGTTCTTATTTTATTTGCAATCAGTCCACAGACTATAAGCAGATGTGTGGGCGTCTTAAGATGATCAGAGTTTGATCCTCCATTACGGATCCCTCTTCAGTTTGAGTAGTTTATCAACTAACGAGGTCCACAGTGTCACGCCATTTCATATGTAGTTATAATAGGCAACGTCAATATAATTATTATTGTCCATAAGTAGCACCAATTTCACCATTGGATCACAATAAACAAGTTAGTGACACTGTTTCTATCTGACAAACACCCAACAGCAACTGCTCAAACGAAATCCTGGCTCCGCCTCTGCCTCAGGCACGAAATAAGCAACGAATGAGCGCCCGATGCACGCGGAAACGGAAACGGGAACAAAAACAAAACAACAAAGTGGAACTCAGCAGACGCTTCCGATCCGCAATTGAACAGGATCTTTCTCTCGCGACGGGAGCGTGGTGAGCTCATTGAAACGAGTTCAACTATAAAATATCTACTAACAACCAAAGCTGTGTTTGTACACCGTCTCCGTTTAAAGCGCCGCCGTGCATTAGCCCGCGCGCAAAAATGCGCAAAATCGAGTCCTGTATCAAATGCATTAAGCAAATCGAAAGTGTTCACTTAACAAACACTAGAATTATGAATGTTCGTTCGACGATAACTTGAGTAAATTTGGTCGGATCGTCATGAAATTTAGTAGACAGGTAAATGAGGCAAAGATCATTTTTAAAATTGAACATGAGCCAAATCGGTTATGGGGTTGCTGAGATATGGGGTCGCGAGTTCATAGTTCGAGGAGAACCACTAGTTTCTACATACGAAGTCGTGGGAAAAAGCCAGTTCTCTATAAAGACTGTACCACATTAATTCCTATCGCTTCTTTCTTTATACAGAGGCGCATAAAAGTTGTCAATTGAACCTATGAAATGTGAAACCTTTACCTTCATAAAAAGAGGTCGCCACCCAATGGCACAAATAAAACCTAACGTTGATGATTACACAAACAATAACACGTAACGCGTATAGGTCCAATAGACCTCCCTTTTGGCTTTGCAGCAGTTGGTTAAAAAAAAAACTGACCTTTAAGTACCTGTTTGAAGTCGTTTTATCCGACTTCAAGAAGTTAAACTAGTGGTTCGCCCCGAACTATGGACTCGCGAGTGTAACTTTTTGCTTACACCATTCGCGCAGGCGCATGTTTTGCATTTAAATTGTACAGCGACCATATCTCGGCTACTGGTTTGCCCCAAACTGTGAACTCGGGAGGTTAACCGTTTGGGGCAAACCACTTGTCATTCCTCACCAAGTTTAACAACCGCGTCATCAATAGTATAACGGAAATGTTTTTATTTTCCAATAGCAATACTTTTTCGTAGCCGGTTTTTGTTTTCTTACTTTTATATCGCTGGTGTCGCCGATTTGATTGTGAAGCCACTCTTTCATCTGGTCACCCGAGGATTCAGACATCTCTATGTAATGATGGGTCTCCAGATAGACGAGACCTGGGTACCTATAGGTAATGGCCATGGAAACGAGCGTGGTGTGACTCGAGACAAAAGGTAATGGGTGTCAGGAATGACGACTATGTCGGTTGGGCGCGTTTTGGCCCAGATTTGTCGGAAATAATGATGTGATTGGATTGTAGGATAGAGATTTCGTTTCGCGCTTAGCACATTGCGGTTATATATCAGTAAAAAAAGTCATATTAATGTAGCTGTGCTGTTATTGGGTGAGAGGCAGAGCTGTCTCGTTCCACACATTGAAAAAATGCATTAAATTTTAGTACCTACTTCTAAAACTAAGGCCTTGAATCTACGTAATGAGATGATTTATACAGCGTCCAGTAGCACATGATTTAGCATGAAGCAAGGAAAATGTGCAATTATACTTAAACTTAAATAAAGCTAGGATAGGCGTGTTCTCGTAAATGTACATTTCAATGAAGGCAACACTGCCCAAAAGTTTAATCATAAAACTGCAATGGTTCATAACCTCAATAGGTAAATATAACGAAAAAAAAAACAAAGGAACCCTACCTTCTACTTTGAAGCAAAAGAACTCCACGATACAACAAAGTATAGAAAAGTACATTGTACCATAAAACACCGCGCTATTTACTTAAAAGCCGGCGATACACCTAGCCTCCAACAAAGCAGCCCTTTAGAGATGGGCCCTACTCTATTTTTGTCAAGAACTAAGTAGAAAAGATTTTCTAACACTTCAAATGTAAAGGTTTTTTTAATACAGTTGCTCAAAAAGTGGCGTATTGCAGGGACGTATAGCGTTCGGGATGTGGGCTATTACACACGCATGCTTTTTTTTTACCTTTCCCGCACTCGTGCGTTTTCTTTCCCAACTGTCAAAATAATGTCTATTAAAAAGAAAAACCAACCATGAAGTTTTTACTAAAAAAGTTTTTATGATTCATGCAAATACGTATATTTCTAAAAAGAAGCTACTAATTTGTTTCAATATCAGATTTAATGATTTTATTGAATGAGTTTGGTTAGGTTTCATTTCATTAAATTTCATTTTCATTTCATATCAATAAAAAACTTCTACTGAAGACTTGGCTGTATGCATAGTTGCCTTTGCCTACCAGAATGGGTGAAGAAAAAAAACTCTGCTTATATTCTACGGTTGGCGCCATTTTGATTTTTCAGAAATTTTCTTTGCTTTAGTTGTTTGTTGCACAAAATGAGTAATTTCGACCCTAGTTTTTTTTTATTAACAGCCACAGGAACTCAGTATTTGCACAAAATGCTTCGGAGAACATTTTACCGGAAAAGTCAAAAATGCTAGGTTAGTTGAGTTTATTGTGTTTTTATTATTTTATTAAATTGCTTCATTTTTTCGCAACTGTATTAAAAATAGTCGTTCAGTACACGTGCGGAACCGTCATTGCAACTTGTTCCGACTGTCAACCCTCGCCTTCGGCTGCGCCTCGGCTCGGGTAGCCATTTGTCGGAACTCGTTGCAATGACAGCCTTTCCACACTTGTAATGAAATATACTATTGAACGAGCGAGCGCAGAGCGAGAGAGTTTACAATAATGAAAAGGATACAATTTTATTGCCGTGAACGAAACATTGCTGAACAAAAATAGCTCAGATTAACTTCAATATTTAAAACGCAATACGTTTCACAACTAGCGCCGCCAATGAAAAAAAAATCTTATCTTTTTAGGACCTTGCAGGAGCGTTTTTTGCTAAAAACGCATCCAAAAAAAAGGATACGTTTTTTTTTTTCATTGGCGCTCTTTGTTGACGTATTTTATCTTAAGAGGAAATGCGGGTAGCCGCTGCTCCATACAAAAAGGGAGACCTGTTTCCTACCTGGGTAATTATTTTAGAAAAAATATGTTTATGCCATTCAATTTATATGTACCTCTGCCATGTCCCTATGTTTTCCTTTTTTCTTGTTTTAATTATTTAAATAAATTTTATTAACATTATAATTAAAATAAAATAATAACAAAAAGATAACATAGGGACATGGCAGAGGTACATATAAATTGAATGGCATAAAATTATTTTTTCTAAAATAATTATCCAGGGAGGAAACAGGTCTCCCTTTTTGTATTTTTTGTATGGAGCAGCGGTTACCCGCGTTTCGTCTTAAAAAACTATGAAAAAAATTGAATTTCCCGCAACGCTGCTATCGTTGGACTTTAAACGAAACTATCCTGAGTATTCCATATAAAACGAAAGGATAACAAAAGAACTAGCGGTGACAATCCGGAGTAGCTCCCACAGACTTTACAAATGAAATGCTTTGATGCAGACCCATCGCTCGGGAGAGCTGGCTCAACGTTTGATCCAACTTTGCTTCTCGCTACTTTAGGAGGAGCTGGTGATCGTGCTCCTCGACCACTAGCGGATTTAGGGGGGGGGGGGGGCTAAGGGGCTCAAGCCGATTGTATGTATCGATGTATAGTAAGTTTTTATATCGAGACAAGCCAATTGTTGCAATTAATGTATTGCAATGGTTGACATTTTTTTGCAAATAGAATGATTTAGTTAATTTTAAGATAAAATCATAGAGCGTCGGAAACTTAATGGTATCATGTAATACACTTAGGGTGGTATTAATAGTCGTCTGAGTTCACCTACTTGAGATCGATCTCAAGGAGGTAAATGTCAAGCCTTGGGTAATGTCAAACTTGAGTAGCTGTCTGCTTATTAATAGTCACGATCTTGAGATTGACATTGACATTAGCCGACTTGCTTGAGTGAGTCGACTTACTTGAGTCGACGCCATATTAATAGAGCCGACTTGAGCTCGGAATTGAGTGAGTCATTCATCTTTTGACAGTCCGTGACGTCTCAATTTCAATACAACGTGGTTTAGAGTACTAGCCATGCATAAAATGTTAAGAAGCTGTAAGATCACTTACTTGAGACCGGAGTCGCTGGCTTATTAATAGACACAATCTTACGTGAGTTCACCTACTTGAGACCAGACTTGCGACTGTCATTTCCAAGTGCAGGCGATAGCCGACTCAAGTTCGTGTTTTTCATTACCCGACTACGCAAAGCAAGAAGGGGAGTTATTTTCTTTGATAATTAATATACAAAAATGATGTTTAGTCAGCGCGCATCCAAAGCGAACCTACCGCAAGAAGCTGCAGCTTAACAATATACTTAGGACCATAGTCGACATCGGAAGTTACGTGGAAAGGGACCTTGTGGTGTGAAATAATTTGTCGTCGTCATTCGACCGGCACCTCTACCACATCGCTATGACTAGCCAGAAAAGTGTTTCTACCAGCCCGAGTTCTTCGAGCTGCAAAACTCCAGCAGCTCAGAGCCCCACAGTCATATTACCAAGAAAGAACTCCGAAGAGCTGAGGTTTAAAAAAATAAGCTGGTACTAAGTTTGAGTTTAGTTTGGTATATAGCCTCAGACGCTCCGGTTTCCTCACGATGTTTTCCTTCACAGTCAGGGAGTGGTATGTATGCGACTTTGAAATAAATTAATGTCATGGGTAGGGTACATGCCCTCATCGGGACTCGAACCAGGATCCGTCGATTCCGAGTCCATTGTTCTACCCATTATGCCACCACCGCGTCACCATCTAAAACTCAAATACTACATATAAAGGCATGGTACAATCAGAAGCTACGAGCTTGTACTTGGCCAAATACTGAAGTGTTGTCAAAATTAAGTTTTAATTTCAAAGAAAAACTACTATTTGCAGGCTCCCATAATCTTGTAAGAAACTACACCACACACTAATAAAAAGGCAGAAAGTATATTTCAACTCTTTCCTTACTGAAAATCCGGGCTCTATTGCGTTTCACGAAAGAGTTCCCTTGACGAAACTCTTATTACGATGTAATAGGGACTATTTTTGTAAAATCCAAGGGAATTGTTTCGTGAAACGCATGTACACACGACAACACGTCGACCTTTACACGCTAGCACTCTACTCGCTTACGTTACGGGCGACTTTACAACAAAAGTGTACACTTTGACGTGCTGTCGTGTGTACAATAGAATTTGAGTGCTGTAACGTGAATGACGTCATGTCAATGGTCTGAAGGTATTAGGCGTGCATAAACATCCGGAATCTCTTATATGGCGATTGGTGACAGAAAGCTTCATGTAGTGTGATACATATCATGTAGATGGCAGCACAACATACAATTCAAACCTCTTTACTCGTACCTAGTTTTTTTCAAAGCCCAGTTGGACCATAGAGGTTACTAGGCATGCATAAAATATAAAGCGGATATAGTAGGGAAAACTTGAGGGTGTGGTATCATTCAGACGAGTAGTAGGTATTTAGTAAATTAAGTTGATACTTGAAGATAAATCTGAATAGGGAAGACCTTAATTAATGTTACATAATTATCTTTTTTTTTTTCTAATTGGAAAATAAACAAGCCTGGGAGAGTTGTAACATATTTATTAATACAATATTGTTTCCTAATCATCATCTAAAATTTCTACACCTGACATGAATTTGCGCTGAGTCGAGTATTCTTCCCCTCATTTTATGTGTTCATTCTCCACACATTATTCCAGGTTTCGGGACCAAAGCTGGTGTTTTAAAATTGCCTTGGTTTTTATCCCTCCTATCATAACGCCCTAACTTCGTCGATTATGCGTCGGACAGTAGGTACTTTCTGATTTTCCTGTAATCAAAATAAAACATTAATGTAGTAGAATGATGTGCACAGCGATCAAACGTTAGGTTTGCAGTCGCTCTATAATTTATTATAAATTCGCTTGGCTAATTACTACTTTCTCTACGTAAACATAACCTCTAAAGTTATATTAAATGCGCAAAAAACGTTGATGATGGGGTATTTTAAAGACCTAACTGACGATATCTGTAACTTATATCGTAAACTAGACGATATCTGTAACTTGTATCGTGAACTATGTATATTTTATACAATTATAGTGAATAAATACCTGTCTTGTCAGCAACTCGTTTGTAGAGGTCATCCAACTGGGTCCGCTAGGTACTGAAGCTCGAAAAACGGAAGCTCGAATAACGGAAGCTCGAATGAACTGAAGCTCTCTGTTGGAAGTTTCCGGCATGATATTTTTCGGCCAAAATATTGAAAATAACCTCTCTGGCGCCACTTATTATCCATAACCGACTAAAACGTTCAATATACTGAAAATCACAAGAATTTACGAGACATTTTTATAATAATAATTTTCGTAGTTTGACTGATGTTTGACAATAGAAAAAGTTTTTTCTTTTATTCGACAGTTCTGAAAAAAGTGAAAAAAGTTGTTCACCTTACGAACCTCTTTGAAGGTGAAACTGAGGTTGTGGCTAGCCTCTTTCTAATGTATGGTAGCCTAGTACATTCTTTACTCAAGTCGTTGAAATAGTTCATTCTTGACTCAAGTCGAGGACTTGAGATCGGTCTCAAGTAAGCGCTGCTTTATTAATATGCTGAGTTACTCACTCAAGATCAAGCTCTCTGTTGCCAAAGTAACGAATAACAATGCTGAATAAAAATGGCTGAAGCGAGTCAGATCTGTTCCTTTTTGTCTAGACCAGTCCCCGTAGCATGACTTTTATCGAGGCGGATTTATCCAACAAAATGGCGGTTTATCAGCATTTTTGACGTCTATAGTGGGATAAATATCGTCGATAGCGATATATAACCCACTATAGACGTCAAAAATGCTGATAAACCGCCATTTTGTTGGATAAATCCGCCTCGATAAAAGTCATGCTCCCCCCGCAGGGTGCCGCTACAAAATTGTGTCGTCATATTGAACGAGTGATCGAAGTATGTTTGTATGTTTGTATGTATGAATGATTGTGTCGTCATAACTAGTGGTTCGCCCCGAACTTTGAACTCGCGACCCTATATCTCAGCAACCCCTCGACCGATTTGGCTCATGTTCGAACTTAAAAATTCTCTTTGCCTCATTTACCCGCCTACCAAATTTCATGACGATCCGACTATATTTACTCAAGTTATCGTCGAACGAACATTCATACATACATACATACATACATACATACATACATACATACATACATACATACATACATACATACATACATACATACATACATACATACAAACGCCGGATTGTTCCAGTAGACTCGGAGAACTTCGCTCGCTTCGCTCGCTCGTTCAAAAATATAAAGGCGGCTTAATGGAATAAAAAGAATTTTAAAATTCTAACATCCAAATCCAAATCGGACGAAGAGTGGATATGGGGTTAGCAAAAAGTTAGTCATCCTGAGTTCACAGTTCGGGGTGAACCACTAGTTATTATAATCGAGTACCTATTTGGAGTAGAGTTCGTGTTATATCTTGTAACATCACTTTTATGTTTGTGGAATCCTGGACTATTATAGAAATGACAAGTGGACAACTGAATAACACCGGACCATGGACAATTTTATGGACCAAAAGGAGGCCAAACTCAGGTTGTGCCTTTTCGAATAGTCTCTTTATAATGTATGGGCGCCTAGTACTTTTGAGTTGGGTTTAAGCTTTTTGACCACATTTTGAACTTTAAATGATATCATTCGTTCAAATAGTTCATTCTTTACTCAAGTCGAGGACTCAAGTTCGCGCCTAAGATAGGTTTATTAATAAGCCAATGTCTCAAGTCGGTGATTTTTGTTTTCTGAGTTCACCTACTTGAGACCGATCTCAAGTAGGTGATCTCAGAGGACTATAAATACCAGCCTTAAATTAGTTCTAAACGGAGTATTATAAGCAATTTTGACGGCCTTATTCTGGATTACTTGGAGTCTATCAAAGTTACTTGAGCATGTGCTGAAGTAACTTTGATAGACTCCATTGAATAACCATTAAAACAACGGAAAATTCATGAGAAAAAAAAGTCTGCGCGGATGAAGTCGCGGGCAAAAGCTAGTGACTTAAAAATATATTTTTTCCTGAAACACTTTAACATCTAAATGTGATTTCCATCAACTTTTGTTCTACAATGTCCCAGGCACTGCAGCGCCGAGTGGTTTCTTCACCTATCTAGTGTGAATGAAGGTGCCACTGGACGCTGTAAAAATAATCATCTCATTACGTAGATGCAAAAGCCTTAGTTTCTTCTACGACTTCTCGAAAAGCTCGATACTTTTTATTTATTGAAGTTTCACGATCGACCTAAACATAAATTTAAACCATCTTCAAGTTTGGACTAAAATGTAAAAAAACAATTCGATTTCTCTCCAAGTTACTTAAAACTATTGGAGTTGGTGCCAATATCCGAAGTTATTCATCAGATCTTTACCATTTTTTGTGGGATTACATTGGAAGTATAATACGATTTCAAACAAAACAATAAAATAACAAAATTGGTTCACCTAGTTCTAAACACATAAAAATAAATAAAACAGGCGGGTCAAATTCAGTACCTTCTCATTTTATTCAAAAGTAAAAAAAAGGAGAAATGATAGAGGTTCTCAATTAAATAGCCTCTCCAATGTTGGCCAAACCAATAGAGCAAGCGGGCAGGATTTTGTTTCAATACCCAGGGGTGATAGAACATAATTGGACTAGGTAATTGGTTCCGGTTGATTGGAATCACTCGCTCGATTTCGACATGCAGTGCGCTGACGTCATTCAATTGAATGAAATGCACTCTACACAAATCCTCGACTGAGCTTGATTTAAAAAAGGTATTAAAAGGGAATACAGGGTAATTTATATATATTTTTTTATACAACAATTACCCTGTATATGTAAATAGAAAAAACCTTAACTTATTTTTACTTTCAAGCTTTACTTAAACAATCGTTCCCGTAACGGGTGTCACTAACCAGGACAACACCCTGTATATTAAGCGAGTTTTTATATTTTCTAGAGCACTAAGCCGTGCTTGGTCGTCTTCGATCAAGGATAAAACTAGATACAACATAGAACTCTGAAATGTGTCTGGAAAAATAGGTGCCCAAATTGCCTTTGGGAGCTTATTTGCTCGTAGTCCATGCAATTAAAGCAAAACTGTACACTAATGCAATAAGGTTGACATTCGAATATTAGACGTATGGTCGAAATGATGTTTCGTATTGTTCTATTGCTGATATCTTTTGTTTCTGTGAAATCTTTTGTTTCTGTGGTATCTCATATATTTTGTTTTTATTGTGATTTTTGGTAATACGTAATGCGGATTCTATGGGATTTGGTTCGGTGTTGGTCGTGTAAATTTTTACTATACGTATAATACAACCGTGCTTGCCCTACAGCAAAGTTTGAGGTAGCTTTATCTATACAAGCTACGAATAGTGATACAAGATTTATGGAGGCATAAAAATGGGCCATTTCGGCGCTACACCTTGACCGAGAAATAAAGAGAAATGGTGTGCTGACATTGAAACAACCTTCCTAAATAATTAAAGAGAGAGTTTAGTACCACTACGAAGGTAAACCTATTAGCCTCTACGGTCCTATGCCCGGTTTCTGAATTGAGAATTTTACTAAGCAAATACTTAACTATCGTTCTATCACGCTCTTTTGTGAGAAATCTGCAGAGACAGGACGATACTTACCCATTTGCTTAGCAAATTTCTCAATTCAGAAATCGGCAGATAAGCACATAGTGAGTTTGACAGATAGCATTGATGTTTCTTTGACTTTAGTTTCTCGCGACTAAGCTGGCAGGGTGGTATAGGAGCTGGGCAAGCCTTCTCCGACCAAGCAATGTTAACCCATTATTTAATGTTTATAAATTTATCATCATAAAGCTTATAGGGATTATTGCAGCCAATTGTAAATATCATTAGTGTACCCAAATATTAACAGAATATTACGCAAACCAGTTTCACTCCATTAACAACTACAGCAAAATTAAATACCAATTTAGATCCATGACTAGTCAAAGCTAATTTACTGTTTACTTCAGTACCTACGTACAGATCTATTAGGTTTTAGGGTTCCGTACCCGCAGGGCGCGAAACGTGACCCTGTAATTTAAATTGAATAAAAAAATATTATTATTACTAATAGCGGTTCTGTGAGCTGTAGACCTCGCGAGTCTGTAAAGTCTGCGAAATGTTAAGTGTTAAGGTGAAATACGTCTCACAACTAGCGCCGCCAATGGGAAAAAAATCATATCTTTTTTTTGGATGCGTTTTTAATAAACGCTCCTGCGATTCCTCAACGCGAGGCTTAACTATTTTTAGGACCTAAGGTTTGGATTCCAGATCCTAGAACTTAAGAATGCAATCGATTCTCGCCAAAAGTTGCCACTTTTGGCGAGAATCGATTGCATTCGTAGGAAATCCAATCCTGGAATCCAAACCTTAGGTCCTAAAAATAGTTAAGCCTCGCATTGAGAAATCGCAGGAGCGTTTTTTGCTAAAAACGCATCCAAAAAAAGACATGATTTTTTTTCCATTGGCGGCGCTAGTTGTGAGACGTACGTCGTCTTAAGCGTTGTCGAGCTGCTCTGAGCTTCGCTCACGACACGGAACTAAAATTTTCTAAAATCTGTCTTTCAGTTTAATTTTTACAAAATAGTGTTGTAATGATGGATTACCCAAAATAAGTCCGAGTCCGTGAGTCCCACTAGTACTTGGCCGGTTTTTTTTCCTTTTTTCTGCGATAAAATAATGCAAAACTGATGTACGGCTTTATCGTTCACGGTGATTTGGCAGAATTGCTGAAAACTTATTCTTGCCACGCGATTTCTTTCTGTCTTAACATGAAATATGGAAAGTTACGTAAAGGTCAAAGTTTCTTTCATATTTGACTGAGTACAGTCGATGGTAGTAGATGATAGACGAGAGGTGGTGCAAATATGTATGGGACCAGTTTAGATACTTATAAACTGGCCACATTAAATGAAAAAAAATTGTGTAAAAAAAACCTTACAGTTTTTAGTAACAATTATTAACGATATTATAAATTCCCTCATGGTTACCTAGCAATAAAATTTAACACAAGAACAATAAAAATATCGCACGTTTCATTCTACAACAAAAATAAAACAAAACCAGTTTCAATAAGCGAAACAATGCTGGCCAGCCAAACGGCGAAACAAAATAAATAAATATCGCCTTTTTTCGCGCGACATCCCGTGTATCAACAATCGTATGAAAGTTAAAAGCCAGAAACGTTTGATAAGATAAGCGTCAAAGGTTCACTCAAGGGTAAATAAAAAAAATTGAGGACGAAAATGATGAAAACGCTTGAAGACGCTGATTAAAGTAATATGTAGCTACGCCGGTCATTAAGTTGGCCACCTATGGCGAGCCCTAACTAAATAAAAGAAAACAAATATTTTTTTGT
Source organism: Zelleria hepariella (assembly GCA_949319315.1). Classification (NCBI taxonomy): domain Eukaryota; kingdom Metazoa; phylum Arthropoda; class Insecta; order Lepidoptera; family Yponomeutidae; genus Zelleria; species Zelleria hepariella. The sequence continues at coordinate 13,975,819 of OX439395.1, forward strand.
GACACAAATATCGTTGGTACTCTCTGTGTGTCAACTAATATTTAGCCATGTTTTCAAATTTGAACCAAACTCAATACAAACACGTAGCCTTCGTAGCACTCGCTACGAGCGTAGCACCCACGACGGACGTAGAGCGCCGTAGCTGCCAATCGCTACGAATGCAGTAAAGTCTTTATAGAAAAGTGAGGTCGTTAGTGTTTCTTTAATCTATATAGTTTTTTTTTAAAGGCTATACTCAGGATCAGGAATATCATTGTACCTTTTCACCAGTGAAGTCGTGAAGTGAAATCCGAATGCACGCCACTCCGAAAATCTCAAACTCGAACGTTCCTACTTTGAAACTTGGTGTGATTATGAAACATGTTTTATAGGCTTGGCTTTAATACTTAACGTGCCTCAAGCTTGGTTCTTGTTTACGCTGTTAGTGGATTGGTATTTCTGCACCTTGTGTGGGCTACAAAAACCTTTTTTGTTGCGGCCGTTTTTTCCTTCTGTAACTGTTACAGATTTCTGTTGTTATTAGAATGGCGCTGTTCGCCTCGCATACATACTGGTACACGAAACGATTTGGGATACATTTGTGTTTATGTGTTTGAACAAACCCAAATGGATAGCAACGCTGGAATAAAGCCATAATATTCAAAAGGTTGTGTAAACAAATTCAAATCGAATCTATCTGTATTCGGCATAATGCAAATACTTAGCAAATATACTGCGTTATTAGTTTCTAAAAGGTTCTGAGAAATTAACAAATAAGCTTGTTATCTTTACAGAGTAATTCAGAAATGTACCAGCAAAAGTGATAGTTTAACAAAACTAAAACTAATGCAACGCATTTGTGCATATAACCACTTTAGATAAAGCTATCAGTATTGTTACCCTAAAGGCCAATAGGTAGTTATTTTACAAAAATCGAAGTTAAAATCTAAAACCCGACTACCATAGACTCATAGATAAAATTAATCGTATTCGGAGGCCATCGGTTTATCAAATGCGAATGTGGTGTCCTCCGACTATATTTTAATTATCTATGAGTCTATTTTAAGGATAAGCAGGTCTGGTTTTAAGCCTTTTAGTAGTCTGGTTTTAGTTTTTAACTTCTATTTTTAGTTTGCATAGTCGGCTAGTGTAGTCAAAGTCAGGAGTAAAGCTGCTCCACATAACCACTTGGAATCAAGTAAAAAGTAAAGTTAATGAACCTTTTTTTTAAACCCAACCAGTAGTCTTTAAAATGCTCCATTAAGGTGCGCTCCCACCCCCTACCGTGTCTCACGTCAGCCGGCGATAAAATGTCACATCGCATTCACCCTTTACACAGAATACAGGACTGGGTAAAAGATGCACTTAGTTCAGTAACAGTACACATGATCGCACTAGACAGTAGACGCTTAGGTATACATTGAATGTGAATGTTTGTCTAAATGTGTAAGGGTCTAAACACACTATGCCGAAATTCCGCGAACAAAGTTCGACGTGATCATGCCTGCAATCTTTATGATCTCGCTTCGCTTGCTCGTTTAATTAAATTAGGTGATCATCCAAAATAACTAACTAAAAAGCTAAAAAAAATAGAAGTTAAAAACTAAAACCCGACTACTAAAAGGCTTAAAACAAGACCTGCTTATCCTTAAAATAGACTCATAGATAAATTATCGTAGTCGGAGGCCATCGGTTTATCAAATGCGAATGTGGTGTCCTCCGACTACGATAATTTATCTATGAGTCTATTTTAAGGATAAGCAGGTCTTGTTTTAAGCCTTTTAGTAGTCGGGTTTTAGTTTTTAACTTCTATTTTTTTTTAGCTTTTTAGTTAGTTATTTTGGATGATCACCTAAAATAGAACCAAGAAGGGAAAAAAAATACACATTTTGGAATTTTTTGTTCTATTTGTTATGTTGACGCTATATGTGTTATACATTTTTGAAAAGGTCTTTTAAAGCCCTTTCATTTGATACCCATTACGATGGTATCCGATAATTTTTATTTTTAGGTCCACCACTTTAGGGCGCAGCACAGCCGCCATCTTGGTTTTTTTCAAAATTAAACTATCCTATGTTACCTGGGTGATTAAGATAAATCCAACGACACCTCATTTGTTGAAATCGGCCGAGTAGTTTAGGCTCTGCGAGGGAACAGATGAACACACAAACATACATACCCACATACATACATACATACATACATACATACGCTGCTAAAATCATAACCCTCCTTTTTGCTTCGCGTATTCGGGTAATAAACTAGTGGCTCGCCCCGAACAGTGAACTCGCGACCCTATAGCTCGGCAATCCCTCCACCGATTCGGATCATGTTCGAACTTAAAAATTATTTTAATTTAATTCACCCGCCTACCAAATTTCATAAAGATCATACCAAATTTACTCAAGCTATTGTCAAACGAACCTTCTTACGTACATACACATACACGGTGTTAAAAGACCGCCAACAAAGCGGGAAACCACGTATTGTCCTCATCATAATGAACATTTTTTCCCAAGAAACTATGCCTGGGAAATCAATGGTTTCCGAGATAACGAGGTTCAAAGTCGGACTTTTCAAAACTTTTTTTTTGCAGAAATGTATTCAGTATCTAGTTCTTAACATACCTTCTCAAGAAGCCACATCAAAATTGTGAATATTTCTTACAAAAAACCACGTTAAAATTGCAACCCGCAATGTATTCTAAACATCGGCACTTCAAGCTTAAGTAACATAAACTTATACCTACGCTTGCGCAATATGCCTTCTGTGCATTACACGTCCATTGCGTGATAAAAGATTTTTCAAAATTATAACCTAAAAAACCAAAATCATTTCCCAGTAATAATTTATCGAAAAAGTACTTTGTTTTGGTGTCTAGCATGCGTGGCTTTCGGGTCTGTTGGCGGTCTTTTAACACCCTGTATACATACATACATACAAACATATAAACGCTGGATTGTTCCAGTAGACTCGGAGAACTTCTCTCGCTTCGCTTGCTCGTTCAAATATTTGCTTTGATGGTCGCTTTCTGACTTGTTTTTTTAACCTTTGACATACATGAAAGTACGTTACGTTAAAAGCATGTAACTTTCATAGTCAACAACAGCGGAACTTCTGCGCAAATGCAGGCACCCTGTGTACTTTGCGCCGTTTCGTTGGCACAAACGATGAAAATTACACCTTGTGATAAGGATGTGTGACCCAATTTGACGTTAAAAACCTGTATTCCGGGGGCAAAATGACGAAATTACGCGCGCCTCGGGGAGGGACTTTGCATTGCTGAGGTATTATGACGAACGAACGAAATTGAAAGGTTACGTAGATTTTTTTCTTGGGAAAATAATCAAAGAGAACCAGAGTCTAGATTACAATACGTATTTCGCAGTTAGGGCCATATCACACTAGCGAGTTGAGAGCGAAGCGAATGCGCGGCGTGTCCGCCGCGAATCCAAAACGTGTTCCCTGCCACCAAGTTCGCCGCGAGTGCCCAGCGTCGACGCTAGTTTGTACACTCACGGTCTTAGGTGTGTGTCTTCATCCTAAGGCCCGGTTTCTGAATTAAGAATTTTACTAAGTAAATACATAACTATCGTTCTGTTACGCTCTTTTGTGAGAAATCTGTAGAGACAGAAGGATACTTCCTTCTTTTCCATTAAGACATGCCGTATCTAATTTAGGATAAGTATTTCTTTTGTCTTTAATGTACCGCTTTTTATCCAATAAATTAATTTGTATTTGTATTTGTACTTACCTATTTGCTTAGGTCCGGTTTCTGAGTTAAGAATTTTGCTAAGCAAATGGGTAAGTATCGTCCTGTCTCTGCAGATTTCTCACAAAAGAGCGTGACAGAGCGAGACGTAAGTATGTGCTTAGTAAAATTATCTACTCAGAAACCAGGCCTTAGCAAATTTCTCAATTCAGAAATCGGCAGTAAGTCTTTTTTATCAGATCCAACAACAACAACAAGTAGGACCGCATTTTAATAGGATTATTTTTAACACGTTTAATTTTATTTGCGAACTTTGTGAGGGCACATCTATATAGAGGTAGTAAGCATAGCATTCTGTTAGCTTTCTTCTTCCTTTTATGTGATATGCTGCACAGGGAAGACATGCCAACTTTTACAGTTTCCGTTAGATACGAACGAATCACGGTTGACCATCTATGCAGAGTGCCAACCGTCGGATGTCTTGTTTAATTTCGCTAATGCCGGCCCGCGTGTGAGGCAGGAGTGTGGGTAATGTAAATTTGATGTCAGCCCGAGATCTAATTCGCACTTCTAATCTAATGGGAAATGGGATTTTGAGAGACAATCGTTGCATTAGCGGTGCTCGTGATAATGCGAGGCTTTGCTTCTGAGGGTGTTTTGTTTTGTTTTGAAAAGGTCTTTATTTAACATAAGAAAAAGTTTACATTTCGTAAGATATATAAACACACATACGTCATAAAATTACACACATGTTATTTGTAACTCAGCAGGCCAGAGCGCCTATAAAAGTCTTTTAATGCTTCTGAGGGTGCAGATTATGAGATAGATAGAAGGAGGAAGTTTTCCGTTTAAATCACCGTAAAATGTCTTGGATACGTATCACAAGACTGCAGATTGTTTAACCTACGGGTTTCATTAGTCGTCTGAGATCACTTACTTGAGATCGATCTCAAGAAGGTTAACTCAGATAAGTCAAATGCTACTGTCAAGCCTTGGCTAATGTCAAACTTGAGTAGCTGTCAGCATATTAATAGACACTATCTTGAGATTGACATTGACATTAGCCAAGGCTTGACATTAGCATTTGACTTTTCTCAGATCACCTATCTGGAGTTCGATCTTGAGTCGACAACTATTAATGCCACCCTAAGTTTACCTCAATTATGGACGTTTGACATTCACAACTAACAAAATTATCTCTCTTGTTACAGGTAACAATGGACGCGACCCAGCTCTCAGTATGGACAAAGCGTTTAACCAAACAAGTGGCATGATACCATCACCATGCTTAGCTTCCACTGGTTGTCCGCCACCATGCTTCTCGTCACCCTGAATCCCCACCTCACCAACGAAATGTCCCACCATGGAGACCTCTTCACCTACGGTTCGGAAGACTTCGACTTGCCCTTCAAATCTGGCTTCAAGCACCACCACCGCCACCGACACAAAGACCCAGAGCAAGCCCACTTCGTAGACCCAAACTTAGTCAACCTTGAGCCAGATAACGAGGAAAAGAGGGACTGGATACACATGCCCAACGACGTAGGAGAGTTGCGTGACAAGAAATACTACCACCCTCACTGGCCGATCAAACGGGAGGCAGTCATAGAAGGCGACTTGGTCCTTGGTGGTCTGATGATGGTCCACGAAAGGTCAGATACGATGACCTGTGGACCTGTCATGCCTCAGGGAGGGGTCCAGGCGTTGGAAACTATGCTGTATACGCTGGATATTATTAACAACAAGAACTTGATACCAGGAGTGACGCTTGGAGCGCACGTCTTGGATGACTGTGATAAAGACACCTATGGGCTGGAGATGGCTGTGGACTTCATCAAAGGTTAGTGCAACTAAAAGTAAGTAAGATGTAGCCTGTACAATTGTACATGTCCCACTAGCTGGGCAAAGGCCTTCTCTCAGAGAGAGAGAGAGAGAGCTTAATCACCACGCGTGCTCAATGCGGGTTGGCGATTTTTGCGTTGAGGGTATAATGCTTCATACGCTCAGGTTTCCTTACGATGTTTTCCTTCACCGTCAGCGAGTGGTATTGCTACTACAAATTCACAAATGTACGTAACTTTTGAAATTAAACAAAGTCATAGATACATGCCCGCACCGGGAATCGAACCTATGACCTTTCGCTTCTGTTCTACCCACTAGACCACCACCGCCTACTACGCAACTACATTTTTTATTTTTATTTACCATGTTTTAGCTTCAAATTAGCATATCTCATAAACAAGAAAACCGATTTTAATAAAACATAATAATATCTAAGAATACTTGGTAGGAAACTTGATTTCAAATATAAAAATACGGCATCCAAATCTCAATGTGTGTAAATAATTATCGGAAGTTTACAATTTTCTTTATTTTATCGCAAGTACTGGAAAGATGACGAGCAAAGTTTATGAATTTCAAATTATGTTGTTGAGGTCTTTTTACGGTGGTGTTTTATGGCAAATTGCATCACGTCTCGTAATTTGAAATTCTACCCTTGACTTTAGCCCTTATGGTCTGGCTCGTCGTAAAATAAACCAGGAAAAGGAGGTTTTTCTCAGTGACAAGTTCTTGAAACGAGCGTAAGCTTTCTTGCAACTGAATAATTTTAAGTTAGCAAAATATTTTGCAAAAAGCACCTAGAGATAGATTGAGCTAGCGTTATTCAAGCTTCAGTTCAGTCGAGCTTGCGTTTATTTAAATTTAACTTTTTTCGAAAAAAAAACTTGCATGGTGATTCAAGGTATAAAGATGACCAGCGTTCAAAGCTTACATTCTAAGTCTAATTAATAAACTCCATTTAGTTTTGGTTCCACACTCATGATGGAAAAATACAAAGAATTCAAGAAAAACATCTACATCGCTTTTGTTGACTATGCCAAAGCGTTTGATACAATAGCACATAACGCAATATGGTCCGCTTTAAAAGCTCATGCAATAGACGACACTTACATAAAAATACTGCAAAATATCTACAAAAACTGCGAAAGTAGAGTAAAGTTAGAAAAACCGGGACCCCTATTTGAAATTGCTAGAGGGGCCCGCCAAGGCGATCCTCTCTCTCCCAAACTGTTTATAGCTGTTCTAGAGCTTGTAATCTCAAAAATCGACTGGAAAGACATGGGCATACGTATACAGAAAGAAAAACTGAACCACTTGCGATTCGCAGATGACATCGTTCTTTTCGCGGATACACCTACACAACTAGAGAATATGCTGCAAAAACTACACAGAGAAAGTGAAAAAGTGGGTCTATTGATGAATCTGGAAAAAACCAAAATAATGACGAATCATACCGAAACACCCATAAAAATTAACGACAATCTCCTACAATACGTCAATGAATATATTTATTTAGGAAAACTGATATCTTTCAGAGATGTCAGCACAGAAGAAATAGAGAGAAGGATCAATATTTCCTGGAAGAAATTTTGGTCTTACAAGGAAGTTCTGAAAGGAGATCTACCAATGCACTTAAAGAAAAAAGTCATGGATACCTGCATCCTACCATCTCTAACTTACGGTTGTCAAACATGGTCGCTCACAGAAAGAAATCTTGAAAAACTATCGGTATGTCAGAGAGCCATGGAACGAAGTATCCTTAAAATAAAACTAAAAGACAAGATAAAAAACACAAGCATAAGAGACCGCACAAAGATTAAAGACGTACGCCATCATATCAAACAATTAAAGTGGAAATGGGCCGGCCATGTCGCAAGAATAGAAGACCAAAGATGGACAAAGAAAATCACGCAATGGAAAGGTCCAGATGACGGAAAAAGAGGAGTTGGCAGACTTTATAAACGATGGGCCGACGACATAATAAATATTGCGGGAAAAAACTGGATAGAGAAAGCTCAAGATAGAGAACTGTGGCAAAATCTGGAGGAGGCCTTTACCCAATAGGGGCATCTCATACCCAACAATTTTTATTTATTTTAAAGTACATATACTTAATACTTAGGTTAATGTAACAAGAGACATTCCATGCATTCTTATGTTCTGTCTAGTTACAGTTTTTGATGATATTATTGTTTGAAATGAGCCAAGTAACGCCATCTATTTTTTTACCAGTGTAGAGTCGCGTTCAGAATGGAAGGGATAACCACGCCCAAAATCGGGAGGGAATGAACTAGGAATCGAATAGAAGTTGTGTGTACAGATCAACGACTCGACGAGCATGCACGACATTGTATGGAGGCGACGTCCGACTTAGAGTGCAACTTCGGTGTGATTGCCGAGATTACTGTTCTATCGCAGGGCTGGAATTTTAATTTTTCAGAGAAGTGAACTTTAGGGAGCCGATAATAAGCATTTAAATCACATGACTCTTTCGATGGAAATTTCCTAAAATTCATAAAACTGTCACGTTTTTTCATTCGCTTTCACGAGAAGAACGTGTTGAAACCCGAATACAAAGACCTTGTTGCTTTGTAATAAAGGTTAATATTAAACGGTCCTTAAAGTAAGGTTGTCAGAAATAGAAGAGACAATTATTTACAATTTCGTCAAACGAAATTCAACGCTATTCCAAGCAGCCTAGAGCAGTGCAAATTTATATTTGAGTTGACATTTTCCTGTGTCTTAGTTATACGTTGTCATTAAATACACAAATTTATTGGCCTTCTGACAGCTTACATGTTCCAGTTTGCAACGTGTTGACAGAAAATCAGGCGGTTCCCGTAAGGACCCTGTAAGATTTAAATTAGGTTGTATGAAAAAGGGCTCAAACTATTTTACAAATCTAGATTTACTTTTATTCGATTAATGACATCAGTAAGGGAAAAGATTTGGTGTCCTTATAAAACAAGTGCGATATCAAATATGCACTATACTGAATTATCTACCATTAGATTCTTCGGCACACGAATTACACAAGCTATTATCTGTCTTCATTTTAATAACTTAGAACTTTATTAGCGATTTTAGTACAAAAGGAATGTCAAAGGGTCTAGACGGAAACAACCCAATATTTCAGAAAAAATTTGGTAATCTTTATGGATTTAGAAGGGCTTGGGGTTTTTGTGCCATTTCTAGCTCGTCCACTTCAAGTCGTAAATTAGGGGGTCATAAAATAGGATATTTATTGCTTTCCTGTGGGAGGAGCTAAATTCTGACCGAGCTGTGAAGGGAAATCAGGGAACAAAATAGGTCAGTGAAGTTTTAACCGCGAAAGAGTCAAGTCAAGCTTTGAAACCTGAAAAGTCTAGACTTTCAGTCCCAGAGAAATCAAGTAAGCTTGAGTCCTGGAGTCTGACCGCGCGCGAAACGTTAGTGAGCAGTGTGTGAATAAGTTATTACACCCTATTCGGTGGAATTCGCGGAGTGATTAAGCCAGAAGGCATTTTTGAGGTAAAATACGTTGAAAGAGTGTAGAATCGAGGGGCGTCCCTGTCTGTGCTTTTGTTCCACAAAAGTGTTTATAGCGCGAGTTATTTATAATTATTCAATTATTTATTAGTGTATTGTATGGTATCTAAGTACTTTATTTATTATATTCTAACAGTCTTTAAATCCCTCATCCCTCTAGCAAGGAGCAGAAGGTTTTCCCCTTTACTTGTCCGTCGTTTTGGTTAGGGCGACAGTTTTGTTTAGAATTAGGACAGGTACTAACGAGGACGAACGACGAAGATGGACTACTGCTCCATAACAGAACTAATACAGGTTTTAATGATCGACGACTCAACTACTTCAACAACAGCAGAGAACGAGATATAATATTTTTCCAACAGTGTCGCGATTTGGAGGAGTCTCTGAGGCGAACTTCTACGTGTTTCATATACAGTCTAGGGGCCACACTACAGCCGAAGGAGACTTCATTCAATACATTTATTCACAGCTTGAAACTAACTACTGCGACTTAGGAGCTAGTTCTAGGATGATGCAGAAGGTGAAGCTTAGTGTCTTTTATTTTTCTTATAATTTCCTTGTAGCTCATCCTATTATATTTATTGTATTTTATCTTTACTACACGCGAGTGAAAGTGATTAGACGCGACCGTCTATTATGGCCTTTTTGTGAACAGTGTATTGCGTCAATGCGCATTGTGTATAGTGTCAGGAGAGGACTGCAGAGCATTTGAGGCCTTTGTCTCGATGCTATCTTACGAGGGGGGTTTCCAGATTCCAGCCGCGGTCTAAAGCTGAGTAGCATGAATGTGTACAATATAATTTAGGAATTTTATTATTATCGGCGCTTGCCTACGCTTACGTTGCATGATCTTTCCAAATAAGACTCAAGGGGAGAGTGGTCAGAGCGGTGAAGGTGAGAGTTGATATGTCGTGAAAAGGCCTTTTAAACCACAATTTCGGTCCCAAGTCCGAAACACTGCTTTCAGATCACTTTCTCTGGAAAAGCGACTGACAGACTCCCAAACGATTAATTTAAGGAATGCTAAGAATATTGTGTTTATTATCTGACCTTTATATGTCTTTACCTTTTCAGCAATTATTCACAAACTTATTGATTTATTGATTTTACCCATTTACTTACGAAATTTAACACACAACGTATGGTCCTTTTATCATCAAAACTAGACGATCACAACTATTTTTATTGGCCAATTATTTGAGAATGTTTAAGGTTCTGTTAACTTCACTTATTTGTATTTACGTATATATTTTATTTAATGTGAAGGTGTGCCCACCGTGTATGTTTTATATCATGCCGGGACACGCTCCTTCTTACAAGAATTTTTTTTTCATTAAGTTTAAAGTGAATACAACTTATTTTGTATTTTCAAGCATTTTTATATGTACTAACTTTGAGAACTTTGAGAAGCAATAAAAGGCTATTTTATTTTATTATTATTTATTATTTAGTTTTTGATCCTCGCAAATAACAGCACCCCCGCCTAGCGGGTCACAGGCAACGACGAAGTTAAAGCAACGCGTAAACTCGGCCTGAGCCATGAATTATGATTTAATAAACAAACTTCTAATAGCCTCTTAAACGCAACTACACAAACCAACCAGTCATCGAAGACCTCCCGATTCTACGACAACAGCTCAAACAGCAAAGACCAGTCCGAATAAGGCTAGTGAAGAAATTGATGCCTCTATTAATAGCAACTTAAGCTAATTGGAATCGAATTAACTGATAACGTGGTACTTGGGATTTAATGGGCCTCTTGTGAAACGAGCCCTCGGATTAAAGAGCTGATGAACTTGATTCAAGAGTTTGTGAACCTGCTTTGAGATTAGATTGACATCGTAGATAACACTGTTCTGTTATTGCTGAATTAAGTGCTTATTAATTAAGAGTGGAGGTGAGATTAACGCAGTATACATACTCGTAGATATACATAAATCATACCATTGGATTTGTGACAAAGATTTCGGAACACAAATAATAACGTTCAGAAACTGTTTCAGGGCCCCTAACTGTGACCGATTAAGCAACAGAATTTGCCAAACTTTGAGGAGTGCCTCTTATATTTTTGAAAAAAATATCAGGCTACAAATAATCTGCTGTTTTTGAATTCTGCCCCGAATAAACAAATAAAAAGTCAACGTTAATGTATCAATGAGTTTCTGAAACAGCCTGTGGAGCTTCTCTCTTCTATTTTTTTATGTATACAGTATTGTGTTAACCCTCTCTTTTCTCTCTCTCTTTCTAACCTTGCAAAACTACCCCTCAGGTTCGATCAGCAACATCGACGACGCGGAGTACGCGTGCAACGCGACGGCGCTGCGCAAGGTGATTTCCGGCGTTGTGGGCGCGGCCAGCAGCGTCACCTCCGTGCAGGTCGCCAACCTGCTGCGGCTCTTCAAGATACCACAGGTGACCGGCCTAGCTTGACCCCTCAACACACCTAGCGACAGACAGGTCGCCAACCTGCTGCGGCTCTTCAAGATATCACAGGTGACCGGCGTATATTGACCCCTCACCACACCTAGCCACAGACAGGTCGCCAACCGGCTGCGGCTCTTCAAGATCTGGTATCTTCGTTCCGAGTTCTCAGATTTGCTTCACGAGAACTCTGCGTTCTGACCGCTTCAGTGTGAACAGTTCCAAGCAACCCCATGCATTAGAAAGATCGCGGAGCGCAGAACTCTGAACGCGGGCTCCGGGCGGCATTTGCGGCACCTTACGTAACGAATACCCGTATTCTGCCAGAACCAAGACGCTGCAAATGTCTCTAATGTTATCTGGTGTTCCCCAAGTGTCGTTCTTATGTCCCTAATGTTATCTGGTGTTCCCCAGGTGTCGTCCTTAAGTCCCTAATGTTATCTGGTGTTCCTTAAGTGTCGTTCTTATATCCTATCTGGTGTTCCCTAGGTGTCGTTCCTATGTCCTTAATGTTATCTGGTATTCCCCAGGTGTCGTTTTTATGCCCCTAATGTTATCTGGTGTTCCCCAGGTGTCGTTCTTATGTCCCTAATGTTATCTGGTGTTCCCCAGGTGTCGTTCTTCTCGACGTCCCCGGAGCTGTCAAACAAGGCTCGCTTCGAGTACTTCACACGCACCATCCCCTCGGACCTGCACCAAGTGAGAGCCATGGTGGAGATCGTCAAGCGGCTCGAGTGGAGCTATGTCTCCATCATCTACGAGGAGTCCAGCTATGGGATCAAGGTCAGTTTAGACAAAGGCCATATTATAGAACGAGCGAGCGAAGCGGGCGAAGTTCTCCGAGTCTACTGGAACAATCCGGCGTTTGTATGTATGTATGTTTGTATGTTTGTACGTATGAATGTTCGTTCGACGATAACTTGAGTAAATTTGGTCGGATCGTTATGAAATTTGGTAGGAGGGTAAATAAAATTAAAAGAATTTTTAAGTTTGAACATGAGCCAAATCGGTCGAGGGTTTCCGAGATATCGAGTTGTTAAGTTTATATGGGGTCGCGAGTTCACAGTTCGGGGCGAACCACTAGTTTATTTTGCGAATGGCATTGTGCTCGAAATGCTATGAAAGGTAAGCCGTCCAGCCACTTCGTTACGTCTGTATCAGCCTCATGCACCTTAGGGACACCGCCGTGGATGGCGAACAGCGGGCAGTCATCGGTGATGTGGGACATCGTCTGAACCCCCTGCACACGCTTGGATTTACCCGACAAATCTGCCTGAGAGTCGTGTATGTATGGGAAGAACAGGCACAGGTATATCTGTGTCTGTTCTTTGTAGAAATCTATTTTTATTCCACATTTTTATTGTGAAGCGCTAACAGCCTAGTTGGACAAGCCATTCTTAATCGATTGGTGAAGTTAAGCAACATCGAGCGCGGTCAGTCCATGGATGGGTGACCGATGGTAGCAATATAAACTGAGCGCTTCCGTGCTTCGGAAGGCACGTTAAACCATTGATCCCGGTTGTTGTTGATTAATAACAATCGTTAAGCCATGTCAGAGGCCGTTTGAGCGGCCTAAAAACTCTGACACGTGGGGTGGCCACTACCTCATACGATAACCTAACCATTCCACATTTTTTCGATCGCACAATTCCTGCCTCTGTCTCTCGCTTTGAAGGAAATAGGCACTTTAGGGAATTTGTTATTATTAAAATACATTTTGTTCCTTCAGGACTTCCGCCGCGCACCTTATCTCCAGACTCACTTAACAAATTGAACGAAGCTCACGTTCGATTACGCGTAAAATAATTATGTAAACTTTCGCTTCGCGTAGCCACGATATAAGAACAGAGGAGTTGAATAACTCGTCTCTTTATTGAAATAACTACCTATGCCGGAACGCGGTGTATACCTACTCGTACCTAAAACCCTCCATAAAAAGTTACCTAAGACGTTTCGGCCATTTGTTCTACGACTTTTCGAATAGCGAATAGATAAAATCTTAGTAGTATACAGGGCGTCCCACGGCTATGCCACATGGAGGGAAAGTACCTTGAATATTGTAGATGGAACATTTTACTGAAAGAAGACATTATTTGAATTTAAAAACCAATTTAAACTGCATTCATACATATCTAAATAATTACATGGTTGAACCGGGAATCGAATCCGTTACATGAGAAAAATAATTACCCTGTAGTTTAATCATACCGATCGAAAGGCTTCATCATAAGGATTATTTTTTGCTAAATAACATAGTGTCAGAAATAAAAGGAAGACAATGAATTTTAACATTTTTAATAACACATTCATCAATTTATCAATGAAAATCACAGTAACAAAAGAATAAAAGTATGAAAATGAAACACATTTTTTTTTTTATAATCAGCCAGCCGCATTGCGGTGGACAAAATTTTACGCGTCTTTCGGCTCAGGATACGGCTCGATTTGTTGCATACTACCAGGTAAATGTTAAAATTCATGGTTTTCCTTTTATTTCTGACACTATGTTATCTATGTTATTTAGCAAAAAATAATATTTATCATGAAGCCTTTCGATTGGTATGATAAAACTACAGGGTCATTATTTTTCTCATGTAACGGGTTCGATTCCCGGTTCAACCATGTAATTATTTCAATATCTATGAATGCAGTTTAAATTGTTTTTAAAATTAAAATAATGTCTTCTTTCAGTAAAATTTTCCATCTACAATATTTAAGGTACTTTCCCTCCATGTGGCATAGCCGTGGGACGCCCTGTAGAGTTTATTTGTCTGTCTCGTTTCCCTGTAGCGTCGAAACACCACTCCTCTGGCCACAGATCCTGACTCAAAATGGGCTACCACTTTGTTTCACTTCGTTACCACCGCGTAATGTACATAAATATAGATAAGCTACTGTTTATTCCTGGGTGCCGGAATCACTTACCAACGATCCTATTCCCATAAAAACTAAAACCCGACTACTAAAAGGCTTAAAACAAGACCTGTTTATCCTTAAAATAGACTCATAGATAATTAATCGTAGTCGGAGGCCATCGGTTTATCAAATGCGAATGTGGTGTCCTCCGACTACGATTAATTATCTATGAGTCTATTTTAAGGATAAACAGGTCTTGTTTTAAGCCTTTTAGTAGTCGGGTTTTAGTTTTTAACTTCTATTTTTTTTGAGCTTTTTAGTAAGTCATTTTGGACGATCACCCAGAATAGAACCAAGAAGGGCAAAAAAAACACATTTTGGAATTTTTTGTTCTATTTGTTATGTTAACGCTACATGTGTTATACATTTTTGAAATAGTATATTTCATTACAAGTGTGGAAAGGCTGTCATTGCAACGAGTTCCGACAAATGGCTACCCGAGCCGAGGCGCAGCCGAAGGCGAGGGTTGACAGTCGGAACAAGCTGCAATGACGGTTCCGCACGTGTACTGAACGACTATTTTTAATACAGTTGCGAAAAAATGAAGCAATTTAATAAAATAATAAAAACACAATAAACTCAACTAACTTGTCATTTTTGACTTTTCCGGTAAAATGTTCTCCGAAGCATTTTGTGCAATTATACTGAGTTCCGGTGGTGTTAATTTAAAAAAACTAGGGTCGAAATTAATCATTTTGTGCAACAAACAACTAAACTCGCGAAGAAAATTTCTGAAAAGTCAAAATGGCGCCAACCGTAGAATATAAGCAGAGTTTTTTTTTCTTCACCCATTCTGGTAGGCAAAGGCAACTATGCCCATACAGCCAAGTCTTCAGTAGAAGTTTTTTATTGATATGAAATGAAAATGAAATTTAATGAGATGAAATGAAATGAAACCTAACCAAACTCATTCAATCAAATCATTAAATTCTGATATTGAAACAAATTAGTAGCTTCTTTTTAGAAATATACGTATTTGCATGAATCATAAAAACTTTTTTAGTAAAAACTTCATTTTTGGTTTTACTTTTTAATAGACATTATTTTGACAGTTGGGAAAGAGAACGCACGAGTGCGGGAAAGGTAAAAAAAAAGCACGAGGGTTTAATAGCCCACATCCCGAACGCTATACGTCCCTGCAATACGTCACTTTTTGAGCAACTGTATTAAAAAGGTCTTTTAAAGCACTTTCATTTGATACCCATGACGATGGTATCCGATAATTTTTATTTTTAGGTCCACTTCTTTAGGGCGCAGCACAGCCGCCATCTTGTTTTTTTTCAATATTAAACTATCCTATGTTACCTGGGTGATTAAGACAAATCCAACGACACCTCATTTGTTGAAATCGGCTGAGTAGTTTAGGCTCTGCGAGGGAACAGATGAACACACAAACATACATACCCACATACATACATACATACATACATACATACGCTGCTAAAATCATAACCCTCCTTTTTACCCGACTACGCGAAGCAAAAAGGAGGGTTATGATTTTAGCAGCGTATGTATGTATGTATGTATGTATGTATGTATGTATGTATGTATGTATGTATGTATGTATGTATGTATGTATGTATGTTTGTGTGTTCATCTGTTCCCTCGCAGAGCCTAAACCACTCAACCGATTTCAACAAATGAGGTGTCGTTGGATTTGTCTTAATCACCCAGGTAACATAGGATAGTTTTATTTTGAAAAAAACCAAGATGGCGGCTGTGCTGCGCCCTAAAGTGGTGGACCTAAAAATAAAAATTATCGGATACCATCGTCATGGGTATCAAATGAAAGGACTTTAAAAGACCTTTTCAAAAATGTATAACACATGTAGCGTCAACATAACAAATAGAACAAAAAATTCCAAAATGTGTTTTTTTTTTGCCCTTCTTGGTTCTATTTTAGGTGATCATCCAAAATAAAGAACTAAAAAGCTCAAAAAAAAAATAGAAGTTAAAAACTAAAACCCGACTACTAAAAGGCTTAAAACAAGACCTTCTTATCCTTAAAATAGACATAGATAATTAATCGTAGTCGGAGGACACCACATTCGTATTTGATGAACCGATGGCCTCCGACTACGATTAATTATCTATGTCTATTTTAAGGATAAGAAGGTCTTGTTTTAAGCCTTTTAGTAGTCGGGTTTTAGTTTTTAACTTCTATTTTTTTGCTTCGCGTAGTCGGGTAAAAATACACTTACAATACATTAAAAGTGATAACTGTCTTTTCATTTCAAAGACTTGATAGGTACCAAAAAAGATCAAATCAGTTATATGCTTCGGACAAAAACTTTCGATTGCGCGATGTAGCTTTTAGGTACAGCGCCATCTGTTGGGCATTGAGTGAAACTCCCTAACATTGCGCCCACCAACTACTACCTCGTAATGTATGTAGATAAGCTACTGTATATATTCCTATCCTGTGCCGTAAACCCGCGAAATTTGCCGCTGACATTATCGCTTGCATGATTGATGATTCATTTCGGGTGACTGATCGTGTATAGGAGGCTTTTTATCGAGTAAATTTGTGTGGGCGGTGGCTTGTTTAGGTATTTTCGAGGCTGTGTTTGAATGGCCAGGATCGTGCTGGCATTGATAGGTTTTTTAGTCGGTCCCCTTTTTCTGACAAAAAACTGTTTGTACTGAGATAACTATATTATGATGTTAAAAGTTACGAGGTATTATCAAACCACTCATAAAGGCTTGTAAATTATTGACAAATAAAGTACGAAATGTAAGAAGATTATATTCACAGAAGAAGATAATAATCAAAACTTTAGGTTTTGATTCCCTTGTGAGGGTCGAAATATGCGGAAGTTTGCTGCATTAACGGCCGTAGCTTTTGATTCCGTTAACTTATTTTTTTAGCCTCTAAGGGACTGCAAACTTGAGCATTTTCATATAAATTTCAACCTGGTAACCCCACGCTTTCTTGAGAAAAAGGTCTTGACAGACAAACAGACGGACAACAAAGTGATCCTACAATGGTTCCGTTTTTCCTTTTAAGGTCCGGAATCCCAAAAAGGTGACAAAAAGTTTCGTACATTTTACAGGGCGAACGCCGGCGCGCGCCTTGTCCGCCTTCTATAATATCAAGTTTGTTCAAGCCCTTTAAAGGACGCTGCATCGCAACTTATTTTGATATTGTATCGATTACTTTTTGGTTTTCTAAAGCACTAACCCGCGCTTGCACGGTATGCAAGAGATTGCGGGTTCAATAAATCCTGTCCTGAGCGAATCTTTTTACCCTATAATAAACTTACATTACAACTTGCATTAGTTGCATTCATCAAAGTTGTTGATTGTCCATTATCATCAAACGTAAACCCTCCAGCACAAGAAGCTGGCGCGTCAAGCTGACGAAAGCCGTTAAGGCTCGGTATAAGGCTAACTAGCGCCACCAATGTTAAAAAAATCATATCTTCCTTTAGGAGAAGTTTCTGAAAAAATCCTAAAATGAGCCTATGCGGCATGCTTTTCTAGATTTTTAAGTGTAGATACCCTCTTCGAAATTTACTTTTAAGCTAAAAAATTTTCGATAACCGCCAAAAGTGGTCGTTTTTGGCGGTTATTGAAATTTTTTTAGCTTAAGACTAGAAATTGAGTCGGGTACCTACACTTAAAAATCTAGAAAAGCATGGCGCATGAGCTCATCTTAAGATTTTGTCAGAAACTTCTTCTGAAAGGACATATGATTTTTTCAACATTGGTGGCGCTAGTTAGCCTTATACCGAGCCTGAAGCCTTTGGAAGTTCGCCGTCCCTGAAACGAGATCAGAAAAGTACACAGGTCCCTCCTCCTCGTGAGAGATACCGTCAAGCATTCGCTGTCTTTCTTCCTCATACAACGGACAATCCCATAGCACATGATCTCTGTCCTCTTCAGCTGCTCCACATTCACACGCGCTGGACTCGCACAGCTTAAAGCTGTGGAGCTTGCTCCTAAAACACCCGTGCCCTGTCAAAATCTGCGACGTTTGATAGTCAGGCTCGACCCAACGCGATTTGAGTCGAGCCTCCACCTCGGGAAAGAAATAGAACAGCGCTCGTCCTTTACTTTCATCCTTCTTAGTTGCATTAGTTGCATTCATCAAAGTTGTTGATTGTCCATTATCATCAAACGAAAACCCTCCAGCACAAGAAGCTGGCGAAAGCCGTTAAGCTTGCGCGGACAAGGCTGATGAGGGTGAGGCATCTCAGATGCAAATGAGGCAATAAATCGTGCAAGCCAATCGACCGCGAGGCGTCTCGTAAACGCGGTTTTACTAGGTTGTAACCTTATGATGAGATTGCGGCTGAGTGGCAGCGGGTAGGTACGGTCGGCGACAGTCCCAGATACCCCATGGCAGCTCTTACCGCGCGCGGCATAAAGGCGCCAATCGAACAAAAAGGGGTATCCTAGCGTTTGGCCGACTGTACCTACGAAGACGGGTGAGGTAAGGATTCGTTTTTTCATCCATCTGCGTGATGAGATGATTTATACAGCGTCCAGTGGCACCTTCACTCACACTAGATGGGTGAAATAACCTCGTTACAGTGCCTGACTTTGTCTGTAAACATGTTGACGTGTTTCAGGAAAAAAGCTTTTTAAAAATTGCCCTGTATATATTTTTGTCATAGTTGCTGGAAATTATTGATTTGATAATTATCTACAGAACTAATGTGATTCATCTGTAGTAAAAGCAGTTTGGCTCACGAATTGAAAGTAACCATAATAGCTTTTTTGTTTTTTATAAAGCACTAACCCGTGCTAGGGAATAATTTAAACATTTATAATAAGTTGAAAAAATTCACTCGGGAAAGGACTTGAACCCGCAACCTTGGGTGGTGTAGATTAGTGCAAACTAATCACACCAGGTGGCGCCCCCCGTCCAGTTGACGGAGACTAGTTGAAGAAATTCGCATCGACAGTTACTTGACTCGGTAGCTCAATTGGTAGAGCGCCTGCACGGTGTGCGGAAGGTTGCGGGTTCAAGTCCTGTCCCGAGTGAATTTTTTCAACTTATTATAAATGTTTAACCATAATAGTTTAAATTGCTCCGATTGCTCAATAATTCTCCAAGGTTAAAGTTTCTTTAGTCAAGGAAACACGTAGGTATTTGTAAAGTTGATTAAAGATCTTCGGTTGAAGCAAACCACACGTGTTTAATCTCGACATGAAACGGCCCTATTTAGCATTCCGACGTGTGTCGAGGCAATTTGAGTGAGCCTGTGTTTTCAACAAATTAATTTCACTCCCGAGGGGTTAGTACGCGACTCCTGACATGCGATGTTCCACTTACAATTACTAAGCGATTGGCATAACTACTTAGCAAGTGCTGAGGAGGTACTTACTTAGTGTATCTAGATATAGGGTTTCCACTATACGAAGTGCAATAGGGACTTGACTACTCAACAACAACATTTTTGATAATTGCGGTAACTTCTAAATAGATAATTGCGGTCCATAGCTGATCATTGTTTTTTAAGTGATAGATAAGTTATCTGAGACCCTGAAAAATAAAGAATATCTCTTAAAAATGAAAAAAAAATTACAAAATGCTAGGTTTTTTTTTTCGAAAAACCTTACAAGCCTCATAAGCATAACTTCTAAACGACCAATAATGGCTGAACCCTTTAGCCCAATAGCCCTTTGTGTCAGCTATCTCGATTTTCTCGCTTGACGTCTATATTTGGGCCACCCTATACACCGTGGAATTTTAGTGGTTTTAAAGCCTTAGGTATTTAGTTGCACTCGTGATTCTGAGCCATATTCCAAAATTTTACCTAAAAACGAGCGAAAAAAAAAACACTTCCCAATACAAACGGCTATCGCCAATCGACACCATTTGTATGGAGAAGTGATTTTTTTTTTCGCGCGTTTTGGAATGAAATTTTATAATTTGGCTCAGAATCACCAGTGCAACAAAATACCTTCGGCGTTAAAACCACTAAAATTCCACGGTGTATATATTTATTGAAAATAAAAATATACTGACCTTCGGCTATCAAATCCGATTGCACCATGTAGTGTGTGCAGACCCTGCATGGAGACAGACGAAACAGCCGCTCATGTCCTGCTGGAATGCAGGGAGCTGGCTTACTACCGGGCTACCCACCTCGGTTCGCCGGGGTCACTCCCCGAAGTGCTCCAGAACATTCGTGGACTGCTGGACTTCTAGGAGGAGCTGGGTTGGCAAGGATGAAAAATCCCACCTGACGCAAAATAGGCGCAAGTAGAGACGTCGAGTTGCGGAAAACAGCCCGTTTTATCATTAAAGTCCGTTCGCTATCATAGTGTCACTTCGATATTGGCCGCCTTGGCGCGCGGCGGCTTTTCACAAAAGGAAGCCGACGCGGCGCAAACACGCCAGTGAATTTGGCTCGCCGCTCGTTAAAGGAGCATCGTATTGAGAGGTTGTGCTTGTGACTTTTGACTTAATATTTTCTTAGGTTTGCACGAGCACTATACATAATTTAAACACAGATTTTAACGGATTTAACACTCGTTTTATTAACTTTTTACATTTTCCCAACGTTTCGAGACCTTTGCAGGGCTCGTGGTCGCGGTAGACTGAGGTGACAGCTGTCTTGTCTTGTACTTTTGACTTAGTATTTTGTATTGAGTGTCGATCGCTGCGTGTAGATAAAATGTTTTTTCGTTCGTTAGGACAGCGAGGTGCCTCTATACGAAACTTCGAATGACCCAAAAATTAAAAGACGAAGGTTTTGTAAAACATTTAAGCAAATTCTAGTTAATTTCCATCAGCATTGTGTTGAAATGGTTTGTTATGTCTGCGCCCATCACAGATACTTCAAAAGTTGTTGGTAATACTAAGATTGCCGTCGTGTGTACCGACACTATCTAAGCGAACGGACTTTACCATGTAGGCAAAGTGGGTTTGAACGTGGTTTACACCCAGTTTTAAGTTTGCATAATCTTTCGCGTCCTCTCCTCGCAGCAGAGCTTTTCCGATTGCCATCTCCTTGTCACCGACTGCGGCAGTTGTTCTTGAGATATTATTTTGTTCTTTGTTCTCTTGAGCTGCTCTTTTGTGAAATTATTTCGGTCTAGATCTTCTATTTGGCCTTTTGGTGCGGCGTTTTGGAATGACGATCCGACTAAAATTTACTAAAATTATCGTAGAATGAACATTCATACTTACAAACATACATACAAACATACAAACGCCGGATTGTTCCAGTAGACTCGGAGAACTTTTCTCGCTTCTCTCGCTTTCAATTAACAAATGACATTCAAGACAACTGTTACCTCTGTCTACCGCGACTACGAAAAGGTCTCGAAAAGTTGCGAAAATGTAAATTTAAGGCCTTTGCATCTACGCAATGAGATGATTTATACAGCGTCCAGTGGCACCTTCACTCGAAAATCCTTTCAAAATTAAAAAAGTAAAATAAAACGAATGTTAAATCCGGTAAAAAATGTGTTTTAATTAGGAATAGTGCTCGTGCAAACCTAAGAACATAATTATTATCTGGGCTTAAGTTAAACATCAGCGCAAACAACATTGCTTGCTCTAGACTCTAGGATATTTACAAATACTATCTCCGCTTTCCATCTAGTTCCATTAGCACACCTAAAGCAAGTACCTACTTACAGTACATCTAAGTAATTAAGTCTCAGCACTGCAGTCTCTCTTGAGATTCACTTCACCCACTTCATAATATGAGAAATGCTGTCTGGTGTGTAAAGCATTCCGTAATATGTGACATCCATTCGTCGCTGTCATAGGGTAAAAAAAACTTCTGCCCACGTTTACTTAGAGCGTGAAATTAAATTTTTACTTCAGAAAATAATAAGTAAGTAAGCTTAGTGATTCAAGTTGGATTTTGCCTGGGACAATTTTGCAACAGTCACTGGTCTTTATCCTACCAGGTTTCCTTCCTGCTGGCTTAGAATGAGCGCCTTAACTATATAGAGTGTTATTAAAAGACCGAAAAAAAAACGGGAAACCACGTGTTTGTCCAAAGAACTATGCCTGGGAAATCAACTGTTTGCGTTATTTTTTAAGAATTTTTTTCATTATTAAGAAGCCATAGTTATCAAAATTTTTAATATTTCTTACAAAAATTACATTTAAATTGCCACCCGCAATGTATTCCAAACATCGGCACCCGAGCACAAGTAGCATAAACGTATGTATGTCAACTCTTTCGTAATATAATCTCTGCATATAATCACGTATCACGTATAACCACATTTTGCAATATAATCACGTCCATTGCATGATGAAATCTTTTTCATATTATATAATTAACCGAGCGAGCGAAGCGAGCGAAGTTCTCCGAGTCTACTGGAACAATCCGGCGTTTGTATGTATGTATGTATGTATGTATGTATGTATGTATGAATGTTCGTTCGACGATAACTTGAGTAAATTTGGTCGGATCGTTATGAAATTTGGTAGACGGGTAAATAAAATTAAAATAATTTTTAAGTTCGAACATGAGCCAAATCGGTCGAGGGGTTGCCGAGATATGGGATTGTTAAGTTTATATGGGGTCGCGAGTTCACAGTTCTGGGCGAACCACTAGTTATATTCCCATTTGGGGAGGCCTTTGCCCAACAGTGGGACATCCAACAGGCTGCGTAAAAAAATAAAACCAAAATAATTTCCCATCAATAATTTATGGAAAAGTACTTTCTTTGATTTTATCGGATTTAACACTCATTTTATTAACTTTTTACATTTTCCAACGTTTCGAGACCTTTGCAGGGCTCGTGGTCGCGGTAGACTGAGGTGACAGCTGTCTTGTATGTCATTTGTTAATTGAAACTACCCTCGACTATGTACATAATTAGACATTGACTACCCCCGTTACGTTTAAATTATGTATAGTGCTCGTGCAAACCTAAGAAAATATTATGAAAAGTACTTTGTTTTGGTGTCTACGATGCGTGCCTTTCGGGTCTGTCAGCGGTCTTTTAACACCCACAATGTTTATAAAATATCACCATCATATTATCAGAAAAGGAATATTGACAGAGAATTCAGCTGTAGTGGTGTTGCTGCACAAGCGTAAGGGCTTCAGCTGTTACAGTACCAGTGCCGGATTAACCCAGAGCGGGGCCTTTAGCAAATTCTATCAAGGGGCCCTTGGTTTTCTTTATTAGATTATCAATTTATGGTATGAAATAATACAAAACTGTTACAAAAATGAATCCTGGATTTAAACTCAATTTAAAATGTTCCATCCATTATCTAGGGCCCCATGACGCGCGCGTCTTCGTTTTTAGCGAAAAACGCATCCAAAAAGAAGATATGATGATAATAGTAATCTTCTTTCTAAAATTTTTAACGTTTTTAAAAAAAAATTAACGTTTTTTTTTAATTTTTTAATAGTGGATATTGCATGCTAGGTTAAGTGTAGGCATGTTATTTTCTTTAAGTACGAGTGTTGTGGTCATTGTTTCTAGATAGTATACAAATTCATGTAAAAACCAATATTTATTCAAAGCATACTGTAGAACTAATCTGTTTATGAGCCAAATAAATTAAAAAAAAAAATAAAATAAAAGATGGTTGGAAAAAAATGGCGGTTTATGAAACTGCAAATTCATGGTCCATGGTTCCTTGTCGTTTGTACAAAAAAAGCGGAGCGCGCCCGAAATAATAAAAACTATCTAAATACAATTTTTGTTTCGGTCAGAAACCGCGCGGGGCCCCTAAATGTGCGGGGCCCGTAGCATTTGCTACTCCAGGGCCCTTAGCCTGTGACACAATGGTGCCAAAATGGGCTGTCAGGTGACGACTTCAATTCGGAAGACAAAGTTTTTTGTTCGAAAGTCCGTTATTGGCTTAATCTTATCTTTAGACAATATTGAGAAACTAATTTCAATATTTTTTATTTTGGTTCAGTAGTTTGGATTTTACAACGTTTCAAAGATACGGTTTTATGACCTTCACGCGACGGTCTGCATACTGTTGGCGGTCATAGGAACAAAACATTTTAGCGTCGCCATCCAGCGGGGCAACGCCGCCAGCCTTCTGGGCACCCTTCCGAGCGACGGCGGCGATCTGGCCCAAATTTTTTATTTAAATTAAGTAGGTTAAATTAGTATAGTTTTCTTTTTATTATTTCTTATTAGTTTAGTTTTGTATATTTAATTTCGTTTAATAAATTTTCCTTTTAGCGCATAAAAACAAAACTACTGGACCAAATAAAAAATATTTAAATTCGTTTCTTAATATTGTCTAAAGATAAGTTTAAGCCAATAACGGACTTTCGAACAAAAAACTTTGCCTACCCAATTACGATTTGCTAATGCTGTCTGTCCTTTTAATGTTTTTGTAGTACAGCCAAGAATATTTTGATCCAATTCTAGAGGATTAGTTCTCTGGTTGTAGGAGAAAAACGAGGAGAGCCCGGTTTTGTCCTTCTGCCGGGATGCCACTGACCCGCCATTGCGTTACAGGCTAAGGGCCCTGGTATGTGGCTAATCCGGCACTGTACAGTGTTATGATTATGTTATGTAACTCGTGTTTTCGTGACAGTATTTTTTTCCTTTCCAGCCCAGAGCAGACCACGTCTCTTTCAGCCAGTCATTGTTGAAAGCGTCCACGTATTGTCTGCGGCGCACCAGCCAGACAGCCTTTTATACTTTACTTTAAAAACCGCGTTTCAATTTACTCGCTATTATAGGAATCCGATAGTCGGACGTGGGCGCCATTGCGAAGTTTGCAGCCTTTATAGATGGGAGTGCCTCCATAAATGCCAGTGGTGGGAGACTGTGAATCTTGGTTTGAGGGAGTAAATTTCATACTTTTGGCCACAAATAAACAGTATATTATAAAGGCGACACTGCCACGGTAGTTTGTATGACTAGTATTGCTTTTAATATTTTTATTATATTTTATTGCACACACAAACAAATTAGAGGACAATACAATAAGAAAACACATGTACCAACGCTAGCTTATCTCCGTAAGAGATTTCTTCCAGCAAACCTTGGGGGATCGAAACTGTCTTGCTTATTCAATCAGTCAGGCTTCCGGAAAAAATAACGAAAAAGAACTACTTATTGGCAGAGATTTCAGCCGTAGCGGTGGTGTTTATGCAAACAAAGGCTGTGTACTTTTGACAACCGAATTAAGTATTCACCGCGAGCACAAGGGCGTGTCAATCAGCTGTAACTCGTGTTTACGAGGCGTAAGCGGATTCATTTATTATTTAAAAGGAGGTGCGATAGAAACGCGTGCCACGCTGTAAGCATTATTTATAACTTAACGCATCGGGTGTAAAAGCAACGCCGTGAGACGCCGCTTAGTTTGCGACGTTGAACGTCAAAATGATGAGGAGGTTTACATTTTCAACAACGTTTATTCTTCTAAGCTACGGTTCATGTTATAAACTCAAGCGTTGGTCTTAAGGCCCAAACGTAGGCACAAGTAGCGCCGCAACTGAAAAAAAAGAAAACATATCTTCTTTTTGGATGCGTTTTTTGCTAAAAACGAAACGTCAAATGATAATCCCTAGGCTTAACTATTTTCAAGCCTACTCCATCTAAAACAATGTCCCAGGCACTGCAGCGCCGAGTGTTCTCTTCACTCATCTAGTGTGAGTGAAGGTGCCACTGGACGCTGTATAAATCATCTCATTACGTACTACGTAATGAGGTCCTAAAAATAGTTAAAAAGCGAAGGCCTTTGTATCTGCAAAGGCCTTCGTTTTTTAACTATTTTTAGGACCTAAGGTTAAAGTGGAAGCTGATTAAAAGGCGTATACAGGGTGTTAAAAGACCGCCAACAAAGCGGGAAACCACATATTGTCCTCATCATAACGAACATTTTTGCCCAAGGAACTATGCCTGGGAAATCAACGGTTTCCGAGATAATGAGGTTCAAAGTCGGACTTTTCAAAACTTTTTTTTTGCAGAAATGTATTCAGTATCTAGTTCTTAACATATCTTCTCAAGAAGCTATATCAAAATTATGAATATTTCTTACAGAAAACGAAGTTAAAATTGCATCCCGCAATGTATTCTGAACATCAGCACTTCAAGCTTAGGTAACATAAACTTACAACTACGCTTGCGCAATATCACTTCTGTGCGTTACACATCCATTGCGTCATAAAATATTTTTCAAAATTATAGCCTAAAAAACCAAAATCATTTCCCAGCAATAATTTATCGAAAAAGTACTTTGTTTTGGTGTCTAGTATGCGTGGCTTTCGGGTCTGTTGGCGGTCTTTTAATACCCTGTATTTATATATAAATTATGTACGCTTTTGTCAGTATTATAAAGGAAAACATCGTGGGAAAACCCACGACTAAGCTCCACACGTATTGATTTATCTTTCTTGTGGGCTAGGTTGTCTAAGCTGTCAGGATCATTTGGGTTTTGGCAAGCCTACTCCATCTAAAACAGTGTCCCAAACACTGCATTGTCCGAGTGGTCACTTCACCCATTTCTAGTGAAAGTAAAGGTGGACGCTGTATCTTTATACTCATACGTAGATATGCAAAAGCCGAAGTAAGCTTCTATTTTGTTCACTTTTTCGGTTAAAATAAGGTGTTTTATTTCTTCTAGACAACAATTTCTTAAGAAAACTCCTTGAAACAAATGAAAAATAACACCGGTAGCAATAGCAGTCCCTTCAAAGTACGCAAATAGCGCCTTACAAGGCGCCGGGTACAAAGGGCAAACCGTTTAACACGACCGGATCAGGTGCTCATGCATATTCAGACGGCATCTTACATCGTCGCTTATTCAGCTTCGTGCATTACGTATTCATTTTCTCATTTAAGCTGCGGTGGCGGCCGCGAAAAGCGAAAGAAACCGTTCTAGAAATACTGTCAAAAGGCGGAGTGGTATACTTTTTAGACCTTTTGGTGCAAGGTTATGGTTTATAAGTGAAGTGAACACTTAGGTACTTACATGGAGTACGCTTGTACATGTACAGCTGCTCGTATTATAGCATTATGTCAGCCTAATCTGTTAACAACTCTTTAGTCCTCATCGTAGCATGGTCTATGGCGTAGACAGCAGCATAGCATCGTCTACGGCGTAGGCCGAAGCGTAGCTTGATCTACGGCGTAGGCCGAAGCGTAGCATGGTCTACGGCGTAGACAGCAGCATAGCATCGTCTACGGCGTAGGCCGAAGCGTAGCTTGATCTACGGCGTAGGCCGAAGTGTAGCATGGTCTACGGCGTAGACAGCAGCATAGCATGGTCTACGGGTGCACTGGCTCTTTCAATCTTCCCTACCTCTTTGTAAAATAGTAAGCATTGCAGTTGACTTACAGACATGCTTAACCAAACCACTAAACATACTCGTAAAAAAACGAATTTGGAACATAATTATTATTATAGTAAAAGGTCAAGTTTCCTAAAAATCATCCCTAAGGGTTCTTACATAAAGAAAAGGGTATCCGGTACAGACAAATATAAATAGAGACTATGACAAATTGTTACCGATCCGCACATAGAGACAGATTTACAGATGACAAATTGTTACCCATCCGCACGGGTTTGTCTTTACCGGAAACCTGTTTCTTTATGTAAGCATCCTGACTGTAAATTGGGGTCATCAGATCACGGGGGCGAAGACATAAGGAAAAATAAAATCCAAGTTTTATGATCACTTGAAAGAAAGAAGAAAGAAAGAAAATGTTCTTTATTGCCAAAAAAACAAACATATTAAGTATCAGTAGACATTAAGTAAATTAGAGTAAACAAATAATAATAATAATGGTACAGTCGGCCACACTCTAGGATACCCCTTTTTGTTCGATTAGCGTCCTTATGCCGCGCGTGGTAAGAGCTGCCATGGGGTATCTGTGACTGTGGCCGACCGTACATAATACAAAATTCGGCAATGTGTGCCATGCTCAGCATTTTGTCTTCGGAAACATAAAGAAGGTACCTACTAAACTCTAATTTTTAAATCGAGTCCACGGAATGACAGTTGCTACAAAGGCTTTATCTGTCAGTGGCATACTAGCAACTGTCATTCCGTGGACTCGAATTAAAAATTAGAGTTTACATATGTTTTCCGATTGGCGTTGATTTTCAGCATGTGCCCTACAGAAGTGCTAAACTTGGTCGAACAGAGAGCGCATAGCGCGGAAACTTAAACTATTAAAAACTAGGGGTATATTATTATCGTAACTAGGGGTATATTAAGTGTAAATGGACTTAACTAAAAAAAATATTATTTAAACACAATTGTTGTCTTAAGGGTGGACGATATCAACGTGGCGGAAATTCAAAATAGCTAAACGGAGCTATATTTGTCTAGCGATTTTTCGTTCGCTGCAATAAATCGTATTTTTTTTATTATTGTAAACAACAGAACAATTTTGTATGTAACAATTTTGCAGAAACTTTTACAAATGAAATTGATAAAATTAAGCACAACTGTAACAAAAAGTTTCTTAATAGAATGTCATATGTCAAAGAAATACCTCTTTCTTTTAATTTTCGCAAAGTGGACTCAAGCAGAATAGAAAAGTTAATTGATAGTATGGATGCAAACAAATCGGCCGGCTCTGATCGTATAAGAGTAAAAGACTTAAAATCAATAAAACACTTAATCAGTCCTGCTATTGCAAATTTCGTGAATCTATGTATTAAGGGGGGCTTTTACCCCGATGGACTTAAACTATCTATAGTTAGACCCATTTACAAACAGGCCTCTCACTACGAATACACTAATTATAGACCGATAACAATATTGTGTACTCTAAATAAGATCGTAGAAAAGGTAATAGTGGGCCAGATTTCAGAATTTCTGAGTAAAAATAAAGTTATAAATAGCTCTCAACACGGTTTTCAGAGGGGTAAAGGTACAAATTCTGTTCTGTTTGAGTTCACGGATGATGTTTATTCTAGTTTAGATAAAAGGGAGCATGTTATAGCATTGTTTATAGACTTTAAAAAGGCCTTTGATACGCTAGATCATGATACCTTAATACACGCAATGGAGGAATGTGGTGTAAGAGGTCCTGTCAAAGCATGGTTTCAAAAATACCTATCACAACGTAAACTAAGTGTAAAAGTAAATCAGATAACGAGCAACGAATTTACGATTAAACATGGTGTTCCAACAGGCTCAGTTTATGGTCCCATTGGGTACATAATGCACGTGAATAGCATATGTAACGTGGTAAAGCATAGTAAAACATATATGTATGCAGATGACACGTGCATTATGTACTCAAGCAGAGATATATCATGTATTGAGAAATATATACAGGAAGACCTTAACAATATTATTATGTGGTCTCATGATAATGGAATTATTTTAAATGCCCAGAAAACTAAATTAATGCACATTAGATGTCCTAATAGCCGACAAAAAGATGTTACAATTAATATTATCGGACACTCTTATGAATGTTTCCATGAAAATCACAGCAATTGTCAGTGTAAAACAATATAAAAAGTGGATAGGATTAAATACCTGGGACTGACTATTGATAAAGATATGAACTGGAAAATACATATAAAAGAAATATGTTCAAAACTTAGATTTCTACTTGCTAAATTTAAATGCCTAAAATATTATGTTAATAGGTCATTGCTATATTGTATTTATCATGCACTCGTGGAATCTGTAATAGGATACGGTTTGGCTAGCTATGGTCGTAC
The DNA here is from genome assembly GCA_949319315.1 of Zelleria hepariella. Classification (NCBI taxonomy): domain Eukaryota; kingdom Metazoa; phylum Arthropoda; class Insecta; order Lepidoptera; family Yponomeutidae; genus Zelleria; species Zelleria hepariella. Next base: position 14,005,812 of record OX439395.1, read on the forward strand.
TTTTGCTACATATTTAAATGAAATTAAAAAGCTTCAAATAAGATTCTTAAAATGTCTTGTTACAAAAAATGTCAAAACTAAATGTAAGGATGATTATGAAAATCTATTCAAAATTTGTAGAATAATGCCAGTTGAACAAAAAGTTAAACATGAAGTTGCAGTAGAAACTTTTGGTAAAGCACAATATCTCAAAGAGTGGAGCCATGGCTACCAGACCCGTAGTACTACGAGAAATAAACCTAAATATGTAATACCCAAAAGCACTAATTACTATGGAAAACGCTTAGGCCATTATTTGGCTCCTACATTATATAAAAACTTCCCAGTTGAACTACGTAACAATAAAAAAATTACAAAACCTCAATTTAAAAATAAACTAAAACACTTATTTTTGGGCCCCGGCCCGTCCCTTCCGGACAGTACAAGTCACGCTTTGTAATGTAACCTATTAAGTATAAAGAATTTTAGCTGTAAGTACCAAGAGTGTTGCCGACAAACTGCTTAAGCAGTTTGGCAAATGTTATTTATTGATATTTTGTGTAATTTTTTTGAAAAATAAATATTAAAAAAAAAAAACAACAAAAAATTAGCCGATTATGTGTTCTGGTCTACGAAGCAGTGGCACTGCCCAAAAAACTTGTCGTAGACCAGAACACATAATCGGCTGAATTATTGTTGTTCTGTTGTTTACAATAATGAAAAGAATATTAGGTTATTACAGCGAACGAAAAATCGCCGAACAAAAATAGCTCAGTTTAGCTACAAAATGCTAAAAACTGTGCAAATTTTGAATTTCCGGCCACGCCATGCTATCTTCCAGCCTTAACGTGTCCTTCTTCTTTCGCAGGCATTCGAAGAGTTGGAAGCGCTACTCGCCCGCAACGGAATCTGCATAGCGGTGAAAGAGAAGCTGGTAAAAGACTCCGGCGTGGCTGATGAGCGAGCCTATGACGATATCGTTCAAAAACTACTGACGAAGCCCAGGGCTAGAGGTAAGCTCTCCAGGGGAGGTTTGGGGGGAAGCGGGGAGAGTTTTTGTAAAGGAAATTGGTCGGCGCTTGAGGCCGGTCGCGGTTGAAAGTTAGATTTTTTCGACTTTTAAAGTTTAAATGTATGGATTCAGTTTTTTTTGTCGTACAAAGCTAAGGGTAATAGCACCCGGTGATAGGGATCACCCTATCACCGGGTGCTATTACTCTGTAAAAAGAGTTGGCATCTTTTGTAACACCTTGTATAGGGGAGGTTTGCGGGGAAGCAGGGAGAGTTTTTATATCTAAAGGAAATTGGTCGGCTCTCGAGGAACAGGGATTTCCGTTCCGGGGCATACCTGGCGTCGAGGATTTCCCTGGCGGTGCAACGGGGGAAAGCCGCTAGTGTTATGGGAGCATTTGTAATAGGTGTATCGCGGGGAAGAATTTTTGTTTAATTTGTGTATTTTCTTCAGACTAGCGACTTACCACTTTGGCTTTTAAGGTTCAACGATAGCAGCGTGAAATTTCATTTTTATAACAGTCTTTTTATATTATTTTGAAGCTAAACTGAGCTATTGTTTCGCTATTTTTCGTTCACGGCAAAAAAAATATTTATTTCATTATTGGAAACAACACAACAACAATAATTAAGCTGATTTTGTTTTGTGGTCGACAAAGCATTGGCACTGCCCAAAAAAGTACACGCAATCGGCTGAATTATTGTTGTTCTGTTGTGGGCAGTAATGAAAAGAATACAATTTTATTGCCTCGAACAAAAATCCCTGAACAAAAATAGCTCAGTGTAGATTCAAAATTTAATAAATTGTAAAAAAATCATTTTCCGCCTCACTGCTATCGTTGGACCTTAAGACGACGTACGTCTCACAACTAGCGCCGCCAATGGAAAAAAAATCATATCTTTTTTTTGGATGCGTTTTTAGCAAAAAACGCTCCTGCGATTCCTCAACGCGAGGCTTAACTATTTTTAGGACCTAAGGTTTGGATTCCAGGATTGGATTTCCTACGAATGCAATCGATTCTCGCCAAAAGTGGCCACTTTTGGCGAGAATCGATTGCATTCTTAAGTTCTAGGATCTGGAATCCAAACCTTAGGTCCTAAAAATAGTTAAGCCTCGCGTTGAGGAATCGCAGGAGCGTTTTTTGCTAAAAACGCATCCAAAAAAAAGATATGATTTTTTTTCCATTGGCGGCGCTAGTTGTGAGACGTACGTCGTCTTAAGTTGGAAAAATTTGGCAGCCATTGTTTATGTATTGTTCTTCTTATATGCGAGCCAAATGCTTGCTAAAGGTTATTATTATAAATAAAAGATGCATCAAAGATGATATTAAAATGTAAGTCACCATGAGCACCAACTATATTTTTGCCCAGTATATTAAATTCATAAAAAAAGGCCGTTGCCGAGTCACTGATGTCATTTGTTACCGAACCTTTTACCGAATCTTTGACGGACGAAAGGAGGTCGTAAAGGAGAATCTTGGAACAACACCGTAACCTACGTTGTGTGCCTTTACACTATAAAGTAGGTGGCTCACAGAGTTCATGAAATTATAAAAATATAGAGAACTATTTTTTTATCAGTAATAAGCTTTATTCCTGAAACACGTCAGCTTTAAATTTCATTTCAAACAACTTTTGATCTACGACATTGGTGAAAGCGCAATTTTATTTTTACATAAAAAAAATCACTTTTTAAAAATACTATAACGTACTTAATAAATAACAAATAGGAGCAGGAGAGTAGAAGGGCACGCTGGCTGTGCTTACATGATAAATAATCATAATGCAAACTTTTAAAGGACAAGAAAAGTCGTGGAACAAAGTTTATTGGAAATTGACGGTTTAGAAGTTGTTGAAGTTGTGTTTCAGGAAAAAAGCTATTTAAAAATTTCCCTGTATAGGCACAACTGAAATCATTTTTTATCTTATGATCTTATGATATGATTTCTTTTCATTGGCGGCGCTAGTTGTGCCTACTGGGCCTTAAGGTTCAACTAAAGCAGCGTGGCCTATTTTTTTCACAGTTTTTATCAATTTTGGAGCTAAACTGAGCTTTTTTTGTGCAGTGATTTTATTTCACGACAGTAAAATAGTATTTTTTTCATTATTGTAACAACAATAATAATTTAGGGGGTCTACCGGCTAAGACGAAGCCGATCACCATTGGCGAAAATCGAAGTTCGATTTATGAAAAATGTACTGCCACCCAGTTAATTTTTCATAAATCGAACTTCGATTTTCGCCAATGGTTATCGGCTTCGTATTAGCCGGTAGACTCTGATTATGAGCACAGTGTAGATCCAGCTTAACACTATGCGAGGCCAATTCCCCTCAGATAAATTGTCAAAGGGGCCGGGGTGTGAGGCGTTGCGTGGCCCGATAGCCAGCTGGGGCCCGCAAGAGACAATTTTTCGCTAAAACGGTTACACAAATTGAATCTGCCGATAGCGATGATTACCCGTTAGCGGTAAACTTACATTTGGCTGCTCGATTTTATCCGACGGTTTAACAATAGAGGCGCGCTTTCGTTTTAACCTTCTTAAAAATAGTGGTTCGCCCCGAACTGTGTACTCGCGACCCCATCTCGGCAACCCCTCGACCGATTTGGCACATGTCCGAATTTAAAAATTCTTTTAATTTGATTTACCCGGCTGCCAAATTTCATAACGATCCGACCAAATTATTACACATACTACACACATACCTACAAATATGTTTTTTGCTTAAATAAATAATAAAATAAAAATACATACATACATACAAACGCCGGATGGTTCCAGTAGACTCGGAAAACTTCTCTCGCTTCGCCCGCTCCTTCAAAAAGGTTCAAAAAGGAGGAGGTACTCAATTTGACCCGTTTTTTTTTATGTTTGTTACCTCAGAACTTTTTTCTAGTTCCATCCATCCATTCAGTCGTTCCCTCAGTGCTGTGGATCGTGACCATCATTGAAGACGGAGAGTAGAGTTCTCCATTGCGCTCTATCACTCGCGATGTGGATCAGTTTGTGCAGAGGTGTTTTTGCGTGGTTTTTTCTAGCTAGGGGAACCGATTTTGTTGAATTGTATTTTTTTTGTTTGAAACGGTATACTTACAATAATGAAAATAATATTATTTTATTGTCGTGAAACAAAAATAAGTGAACAAAAATAGCTCAGCTTAGCTCCTCTATAGAAAAATGCTCCGATAGTCCATCTTATTGGTTGCCTGCCCACATTTCTACGCCCCGTCTAGGTCTCCATTCCAATACCTTTTTACCCCACCTGTGATCTTCCACGCTGCTTTAGTTCAACCTTAAAAGAGTTAATCGTCGAACCTTGAGTAAATCTTATTAAGCGCACCGTTAAATGTACCGTTAATTTGCGCTTCAGAACGATACAATTAAAACAAAATTTAAACAATATTTTGGGCCGGAACAAACGATAAATGTTTTTGTTTAAACAAAGCCTAATGAAACAGGCTTTCTTGTAATGTTACTGCTCCATCCAAGTTAATGTTGATGACTGTGTTCGAGGCTCTATTCTAAGTATTATTTTATATCCTGTAATGTTTTCTTATTGCGCAACTTAAGTTCTTGAGATCTCTTGAATTTGCGCTTAATGTTAAAATCACCCTTTTACTCGAAGGTACCATTTGCAAACAAAGGTCACTGGGCACGTTTGTGTGAAACCATACCCAATGTACACCCACGTACAGAAATAAAATAGGTTGAATTGTTTTAAGATACATGTCTCTAGGTTACGATAATATGGGTCGCATTATTTTAGGCGATGAAAAAAATCATTGATTGATTTTTTCTTCGGACATCTCTTTTTTTCTTCAGACATCTACTGGGTTAGCTCTTTGTAGACCCTATCTTCAATTTCTATTCAAAGAAGATCGTTTCGTAAAAAAATAAATAATATTTTTAACCAAAAATGTTTTTTTAACATGCTGTAACTTTTTATTCCCATAGGTTAGCAAAAAAAAAAAACAAACATAATCAAAAGTGAATTTCATCTTTTAACAATTTAAACTTTCTTAGGCACTGCAGATTTTTATAACAATAGCAATTTAAAACTAATTTTAATTGTGTACGCAATATTTTACAGGTTGGATTTCACCCAATGAGCTTTTAGTTCAGGGTGTTCAATAAATAATTCGAATAAAATTCAATTCAATTCATGTATTTCAGACGCATGTCCATAGTAAAACATGTTGGTTGCCATTTTAATTCAATGTATCGCTTCCTCATTCAGCCGTTTCAATGAATAAGAATTAAGTCGCTTGCTTACTGCTATGGATGAAGCAGATTCAATTTCCACTAGGACCTACTTAAAGTCCATTACAGGTTAATACCTAAATTAAATTTACAACCTAACCCAACGATCTGTGTCTAAAACGACCTTTTAAAAACGAGCTTGAACTGCCTAGATTATGAAAACCGAAATCTCCCCAAACAACATTATATCCACCTTATCTATTTATGGAGATATTACTTAAACATTATAATCGGGTTAAGTTGGACCCTCCCCCTTAATCCCAGAGGAAAAACCGTTAGAATCGTCGGCCATTTAACCCTATCACTAAAACAATTACAAGAGAAGAACAGCTTTAATAGTTTACAAGCGCACACTGAGAGAAGTTCTCTGAGTCGAATGGAACAATCCGGCGTTTGTATGTTTGTAGGTATGTATGTATGTTTGTATGTTTGAATGTTCGTTCAACGATAACTTGAGTAGGTTGGATCGTTATGTTCGAACGTACTTATTTTAATTACATTTAGGTACCCGCCTAACAAATTTCACGACGATACGACTATATTTACTCAAGTTATCTTCGAACGAACATTCATACAAATACTAACATACATACAAGCGCCGGATTGTTCCAGTAGACTAGGAGAACCTTTTTCGCTTCGCTCGCTCGTTCAAAAAGTAAGTTACTCCACCATACAGGGTGTTAAAAGCCCGCCGACAGACCTGAAAGGCACGCATACTAGAGAGAGACCAAAACAAATAAAAGTAGTTTGTCCATAAATTATTGCTGGGAAATGATTTTGGTCTTTTAGGTTATAATTTTGGAAAATATTTTCTCACGCAATGGACGTGTCACGCAAAGAAGTCATATTTCGCAAGCGTTGACATAAACTTAAGTTACTTACGCTGAATGTACCGATGTTTAGAATACATTGCGGGTTGCGAGGGGTGAGAAGTACTCAAAATTTTGATATGGCTTCTTGAGAAGAAATGTTAAGTACATGATACTGAACACGTTTCTGCAAAAAAAAGTCCAATTTTGAAGATCAATATTTGGAAACCGTTGATTTCCCAGGCATAGTTCCTTGGGCAAAAATGTTCGTTATGATGAGGACAATACGTGGTTTCCCGCTTTGTTGGCGGTTTTTTATCACCCTGCATAGCGACAGAAATATCTGAGAATGGTTCTTCTATCCTCAAAAGTTGCGACCCAACAGCGACTAATTTTAAATGCTCAGGTACCAGTAGCCTTCATTATAAATTGAAGGGAAATCCGACGTCTGCCTGGACGCAAAATTGGTTTGCAAACTTATATTTTAACGGCATTAAATGGTTTTAGGATATTCCAATAGGCAGTAGTACATTACTGCCGCGATCTGTAATGGGTGCGTTTCTGGCGCGCTTTTGATAACAGCGCGGTCGGCATTGCAGCCCTTGATGGACAAGCTGGAATGAAGGCCGAGACCGAAGACCGAAGCCAAATTCTGAATAAATACTTTTTGCGCCTGATTTTTGAGTTCTATTTATGAAACCAAACTCTTCATTAATGGATTTTCATACAATTTTTCTGGCCGCAAAACACGACGTTAATGAAATTCCATACAACTTTTCTGGCGCCTAATCAAAGTAGCCCGCAAGTCCGACTTTGCTCAAAGAAAGTTGTCAAAGTAATGACCACATTACGAGCGTTTTTGAGTAAATAAATATAATTGTAGGGTTTGAATCCCAAAGTGTCATATCTGCTACAATCATTCTTGAAACTTTTCGTTTTTCCCACACTTTTTCTCAATTTATTAATGAGCGAGCGAAACGAGAGAAGTTCTCCGAGTGTACTTGAACAATCCGGCGTATGTTTGTATGTATGTATGTATGAATGTTCGTTCGACGATAACTTGAGTAAGTCGGATCGTCATGTTTGGTAGGCGGGTAAATGAGGCAAAGATATTTTTTAAATTCGAACATGAGACAAATCGGTTGAGGGGTTGCTGAGATATGGGGTCGTGAGTTCATAGTTTGGGGCGAACCACTAGTAATAATTATTGCTTTTGTGACCCGAAAACTTCATAAAATTAAATTTATTCCCAGCAAAAAACTTTAAATAAATATTGAACAAGAAATATCTTTGATTTAATCGAGGGCGAACTAAAAGCATAATATTCAGTGAAGCTGAATTTTGATCGAGTAAAAACAAACTCTAGTACGATAAAAAGACTAGAGCAAACTTCGTAAAAAATAATAGCCTTCCATAAACGGCTTCCATCGAAAACACTTGAATTTTATTGAGCCATAAAGGCACATATAAATGTGTTTATTTAGGCACAAAATGTGCTATTATTGTTATAGGAAGGGACAGGTTACTGTCTTACAGTTTAACAATCACCCACAAAAAATATAAGGTGGTCTTGACCCTTAATATTACCTATGTCAATACAATAACAATAAAGAGTCCATTGTATAAATAAATTACTATTACTATTACTACTTTTATTAGACTCGCGATGTGGAACTTTTTGCTAACACCATTCGCTCAGGCGTGCGCGCATTGCCTAAATAAAAACTTTACAACCCATATTTCGGCAAGCCCTCGACCGATTTGAGTCATATTCGAACTTAAAATTCTTTTAATTTAATTTACTCGCCTACCAATAATTATTATGACGAATTTACTCAATTTACGTGTGGAGCCAACTGAGCCGCGGGTTTCCTCACGATGTTTTCCTTCACCGTTAGCGAGTGGTATTGCTACTACAAATTCACAAATGTACGTAACTTTGAAATTAAACAAAGTCATAGATACATGCCCGCACTGGGAATCGAACCGGGTACCTCTTACTTCTACCTCTTACTCTTACCTGTCTTTCCTGTGGGCTTGGTCGACTAAGCTGTCAGGATGGTATAGGTGCTGGGCAAGCCTACTCCATCTAAAACAATGTCCCAGGCACTGCAGCGCCGAGTGGTCTCTTCACCTATCTAGTGTGAGTGAAGGTGCCACTGGACGCTGTATAAATCATCTCATTACGTAGATGCAAAGGCCTTAGTTTTTAGTTTACTCAATTTAAATTATGTATAGTGCTCGTGCAAACCTAAGAGAATTTACTCAAGTTATCGTCGAACGAATATTCATTCATACATACATACATACACACATACAAACTAACATTCAAACGCTAGATTGTTCCAGTTGACTTGGAGCGAGAGCGCTTCGCTCGCACGTTCAAAAACGGAGTCATTTAACCAATGGTAGATGGACAAAACTAATTGTGGAATGGCGACCTCGAGAGGGGGAGAGATTAGTTGGCAGACCACCAGCCAAATGGTCCGATGACACAGCCCAAGTAGCAGAAAAGCAGTGGTTGCGTCTGGCACGTCATTGTAAGAAGTTGCGTGAGCATGAAGAGGCCTCTACCAAGCAGTGGGTGTCAACAGGCTGATGATGATGCTCATGAAAACAATGATTTTAAAATAGTTGATCTAATGGCCCGTTTTCAACTGACAGTAAAAAGCTGAATTCAAAGCCCTTTGTAGATGGCGCTCATAGGCTTGGTCATAAAAGAACCGGGATGTGGCTGTCAAATGGCTGTGAAAACGGCTCATTTGGTGGGAAACATATTATAATGGGCAACTTTTTATCTTTGTCCACGCGGACGAAGTCACGGGAAAAATCTAGTGAGACATAAAGAAAGGGTAAAGGTAAGAGTTGATTCTTACTAAAAGCTCATACTTCGGCCCAGTCAAGATTTATAAATGATTAACAACAGATGTTTCCCGGGATATTTATCATGATTAAAAAGCACTTCAAAATAAGAGATTTAGGCAAGAAAACTTTGTTCGGCAAAAGTAAAATATTGGCAGTTGCTTCATTAGAATTTAATTTTTAGCACTTAATTTTAAGTCCCTTCTGGAATGGGTGGATTTTAAAAGCTAGCTTTCAGATTATAGAAAAATATGCTACTTTTATCCCTAATTTTAATAAAATTATAATTTTCAACAGAGTTAAGAAATTAAACTTTACGAGCTATGGGCTGAAAAAAATCACTAATACTTAGTATGTACCTGTAAATGCTAGCTCCTAGACGAACTGTAAATCATCATAGAGGTTTATCTATTGTATGAGACCCCTGGTACTTCAGCCTCTTTACATATAGGAGCCTTCTCCTTTTTGACGTAATAATTCATTACTATGCAAAAAGTTGTTAAAATACGCATTTATAAGTTGACGTGATTCAGGAATTTAAAAATTATCCTATATACAGATTGATGTACAAAGATGAATAAAATAAATATTTGTTTCAGACAGAACTGATAGTCGTAGACATAATATCCAATTTATTTTTCTGCCACGCTCCTATTACGTGTAATAATTCGCAATTGGAAACCGCGTAGAGTTGCGCATTGAAAATTGGTAACCTTATAAAGCAATCTAGCTCAATACTTTCTCAGCACCACATCTCGAATTTTAGCGCTTGTTGAACGAGCGAGCGAAGCGAGAGACGTTCTCCGAGTCTACTGGAACAATCCGGCGTTTGTACGTTTGTATGTTTCTATGTATGTATGTATGTATGTATGTATGTATGTATGTTTGTATGTATGTATTGTATGAATGTTCGTTTCGTTCGACGATAATTTGAGTTCGGATCGGCATGAAATTTGATAGGCGGGTAAATGAGGCAAAGAGATTTTTTAAGTTCGAACATGAGCCACATCGGTCGAGGGGTTGCTGAGATATGGGGTCGCGCGAGTTCGTAGTTCTGGGCGAACCACTAGTTTTATAAGACTGTGTAATGAAAATGCTATCTCTTACATGGCTGGAAGTCTTTAATAAGTCCGCCTACTCAGCGGCCGAAGTGGGTCTTGCTTGGCCCAACATACGAGAAGTTTCTGGCGAGGTTTTTCCGTAATCTATATTGCGAAGTCCCCTTTCAGTTGCTTGCTTGAATATCGCGCAGTTTCTGCCTACTTATACCTTCCAGCTATTTGCCAGTTATTTGGCACGGGGAGGTTTTGTTTTTGGATTTAGTTCAACTTCAAACACATTATTGTGTGCGTAAGTGCATTGGCATAGTTTTAAGCTGATAAAACTTGGTGGAATAAAATGAAGACCATATTTAAAAATTACTTTTCTCCTGCCCGCTTACTGTTTATTAATTTCAATCAATGTACCTAACGTCATAGAGCAAAAAAAATATTCGTGGTGTGATCCCCATCACCGGGTGCTATTACTCTGTAAAAAGAGTTATGGAAAGGTCAGCGGTGATAAATGGAGACAAGTGGAATGTATTTCAGGTTAATCGATATATTACAAATAATTTGAAAATAGCTATGTACGTGTCGTTCGCCAAGCGATCTGAGGTCAAGTGAAGGTGAAAATAGTCTGTGGCCCACGCGTCACAGATTAGCGTTGTCCTTTGCAGCCGTAGCGTAGCGTGTGGTGTGCCCTCTATGTGGTGGGCCAGTGTGTCGTAGACAAGTTAGGATCTTTTGTAACACCTTCCATAGACAGAAAACACTTAATTGTGCACCAGAAAAACAGGGTGGATTTGCCAAAACCTGTGAATGCAGTTCATAATTCGGAAGGCAAAGTTTTTTGTTCGAAAGTCCGTTATTGGCTTAAACTTATCTTTAGACAATATTGAGAAACTAATTTCAATATTTTTTATTTTGGTTCAGTAGTTTGGATTTTACAACGTTTCAAAGATACGGTTTTATGACCTTCACGCGACGGTCTGCATACTGTTGGCGGTCATAGGAACAAAACATTTTAGCGCATAAAAACAAAACTACTGGACCAAAATAAAAAATATTTAAATTAGTTTCTCAATATTGTCTAAAGATAAGATTAAGCCAATAACGGACTTTCGAACAAAAAACTTTGCCTTCCGTATTATATCCCAAAGAGTTATGGATGGTCTCCAAGGAACGTTTTCCTGTAACTACGAGTACAAAGGGTAGAAGTACGTGCCCTTAGTGCCCCGTTTTAAAAATCTACCCTTTATAGCTCCAAAATAAGCGCTTGTAGAACAGAAAGTGTTGCCAAGCAATACCACTGGAAAGTTTTCGAATTGCGCTGGATGCACGCGGCCTCGGCAGCAGACGTCCCAACGTTAGACTCATTTTAATGCGATCACTGCAACTTGTGTGCGCCTGCTGCGAAACTTTCAAATACTGTTGATACAATTTTGATATTCCGCTTGATTCCCAAAGCGCTGTCTGCCGAGGCCTTAAAATGGCCCATAGCATACTCGTAGTTAGGTAATCGTATGAGGTAGTGGCCAACTGGCCACCCCTGGTGTCAGAGTTTTTAGGCCACCCAAAGGGTCTCTGACATGGCTTAACGATTGTTATTATTCAACAACAACCGGGACCAACGGTTTAACGTGCCTTCCGAAGCACGGAAGCGCTCAGATATTATTGCCACTAGCGGTCACCCATCCATGGACTGACCGCGGCCGTTGTTGCTTAACTTTGCCAATCGATTAAGAACGGCTAGTACAACTAGGCTGTGAGCGCTTCAACTCGTAGTAAGGAGCGTAGGAGCAAAAGATGACAAATACATTTTTGATAAAGTTATATTTTTTTCGAATCGCACTGAAAACGCTCGATAAGGTACATCGTTTCCGAATTTGCGGACTATCAAACATGCAAAAAGTTGTCGTATGCCATTTATTTTCTTACTTCAAAGAAGCTTCTTCGATCTGAAAGGGTCAAATACATTGATTCTTGCTTTTACAACAACCTTATTTTAGGGTGGCATTAATAGTCGTCATTTTAAGCTCAAGCTCTGTAGGTGATCTCAGTGAATCAATCGAGCATGAGTAGCAGTCAGTATATTAGCAGACTTTAGCTTGAGATTGACATTAGCCGACTTGAGGCTTTGGCTAATGACAATGTCAAGCTCGATTGATTTTGTTTTCTGAGATCACCTATGGAGCTTAAGCTTGAGATTCCCAACATTTTGTAAAAGTGGAGTTATTCCCTTTTGTTCCTATGCTCCTCAGTTATTGCATTGCACTAGTGACACGGTTTGCTACAGTACTCAGTTTGTAGATTAGCTCATGAGTTTGAAGGCAATTGGCAAAAGTCCCTGAAAATAGGGAGCGTCCGGGATTAAAGCTATAATAATGCAATATGCAGAGCCTTGGAATTTCTAAGCTGAAACTATGAAGTGCTGGACTAGCCCACCCCACCGATTTAAGGGCCTTCCCCATCAAAAAGTATAACAACAAGAATGCATGCCAAAGCTTAAGTATTTTTATTTCAACAACTGAAAATGTCAATACATTTATAATAAGTTGGAGAAATTCGGAGACAGGACTTGAACCCGCAACCTCTTGCATACCGTGCAGGCGCTCTACCAATTGAGCTACCGAGCCAAGTAACTTTACTGTTAATGCAAATTTCTCCAACTGGTCTTGTCTTGTCTAATGATTCAATGAATCAACTCAACGCTATTCAAATGCACCTACACACAATCATCTTTTGATTCCGTTAACAGCAAAGAAGCTTGATATTTTTTAAGCTCCAAGGGACTGCAGACTTGAGTATTTTGATATAAATGACAACCTGATACCTCCACGCGTTCTTGACAAAAAGGTCTTGACAGACGGACACCAAGTGATCCTATAATGGTTCCATTTTTCCTTTTGAGGTCTGGTACCCTAAAAACTATAAGTAGTACAAAATGACAAACTTTGTCCTCAGGAGCCATAATCTTCGGTTCCGACCAGGAGGTGGCAGGAGTTATGAGGGCGGTGGAGCGCGGCAATGCAACCAGCTCATTCAGTTGGGTTGGCTCTGACGGCTGGAGCGCCAGGGCTCTGGTCTCGGACGGGAATGAAAGAGCCGTGGAGGGAACCATCAGTGTACAGCCGCAAGCTCATGATGTCAAGGGCTTCAAGGACTACTTCTTGGGGCTCAACGTGAAGAATAACAGGAGGAACCCTTGGTTTGTTGGTGAGTTTCTGTCACGATACGACGGTTGGACTGAGGGAAGCAGTATTTTTTTTTTGCGCTTTTTATCAAATAGTAGCAGCAGCGGCTACAAAGATGGTAGAGAGTAGAGGTGCATGAAAGCGTGCTACGCAGGCAGCGCAGAAATGTTCAGTAATTAAAAATGTATCAAGCTATGCGAAAAGTGGTAGAACAAAAGTGGTTGGTAATGACATTTTGAAATTGACGTGTTTTACGAATAAAGCTATTTAAAAATTACCCTGTATAATTACTTTTGTCCACAGAATTCTGGGAGGACCACTTTCAGTGCCGGTACCCGGGCGGCGCCCGTACCCCGTACAATGGCCAGTTCCAGCGCAATTGCTCCGGCCTCGAGCGGCTTACGGCCAACAACACCGAGTTCGAGGGACAACTGCAGTTCGTCTCTGACGCTGTGATGGCCTTCGCTTACGCTATTCGGTAAGTCCCCATCCCTTCTTCTGTTCAATTATTATTTATGGAAAGAAAAAAATGTGTAGGGCCAAGAATTGAGCCTTGTGGTATGCCACAGGATTGAGAGCAAAGTTTACTAGTATTAATTAATATAGTTGGAATCGCCGTCAAACTCAGCCTATTAATCTGTTTTATATGGAAACCACAGATTAATAGACTGAGTTTGACGGCGATACCAACTATATTTGACACTTGGAAAAATCCTCATTGCTCCGGCCTGGAGCGGCTGACGGCCAACAACACCGAGTTTGAGGGACATCTGCAGTTTGTTTAGAACGCTCTGTCATAGTCTTCGCTTACGCCAATCGGTAAGTCTCTTCAAAGTTTGGAATCAATCTAGCTGAGTTTGTCTATGCAAACATTAGCTAACCACATTGCAACTTTGCAAGCCTCCGCTTCAATCACATTGCATAGTTACCATAATGCAACTATAAGTATCCGCAGCGAAAAAATGTTTATACTTAGTGAAATTCTCTCTATTAGAAACCGACCTAATAGTGTCACAAACGTATCTGGAATCTGGAAAGATACAAAAAACATCATGACAATCGTAAACAATGCAACGTGCCAACAATGTGCAGTGCTCACGTAAGTTTAAGTTTAAAAATAATAAACAACTTCTGAAATATGAATGAAACAAAACTGAAAACTGAATCTAACATACTGAAGTACCTTCAAAATGACGAGGCTTCCAGAAGAGCCCACCAAATAATATTCTGCAGGTGCCTTCAAAAACCATTTCAAAATCGATGAAAAATTCTGGGAAGTACATGGGAAAGTTATAATGCCAAGTCAAACCAAGCCATATTGATAAGGCAGTAAAAATAGTCACAAATAGACGAGGCTTCCCGAAGAGCCCACCAAATAATATTCTGCAGGTGTCTTCAAAAACCATTTCAAAATCGATGAAAAATTCTGGGAAGGGCATGGGAAAAGTTAGGATGCCAAGTCAAACCAAGCCATATTGATAAGGAAGTAAAAATAGTCACTTCGATCCCTTTCGAGACAGTTCTTATTCTTAGCCTTGGCATTTAATTAGCGATAGATACGGGCTAACTAACGACTTTTATTATTGGGTTCGGATTGCTCTATTCCCTGGGGTTTATCTACCGAGGCTCGAGCTCGATGAATGTAGTAAGTAATTTACTTATTGATGTTATCTTCGTAAAAGTTGGACGATTCATCTTACTTCAACTGGAAAGCTCCCGCTATCAATACTATTAATCTTAACTTTCAAATGAGCAAACTGAGATAGCTAGTTGATAACTTTGTGCGTACTTTGATAAATGGAAATCTAGAGATGATGACTAAATAATTTTCTCAGTGACTGATTGATCTATTTTTAGTAAAAAGTTATAGCACCATTTTTGTAACCAGTAGAAAATTATTTATGTTAGACAAAAGACAAAAAACTTACAATAAGGTGCAGTACTCTAACTCTAACTTAAGAATATGAATAGGATAGAAATAATGCCCTCACCCTTTGCCAAACGTGACCCTATTACTCTGCCTATGCTGTCGATCCCGTCTGTCTGTCCTAACTTTAAAGGACTGTATCTTTAGAACCGTAATAGCTAGCCAGTTTAAATTTTCACAAATTTTGTAATTTTAATTTTGTGGTGGATCACAAAAAAAAATAAAAAAGTGTGGTCCCGATATAACAAATGTGTTTTTAATACTTTTTGCTATCGCAAAAACGTACAAGCATCAAAATTGGTACAATTATAGGGCTTACTTTACAGTATAACAACAAATAATAAAAAACTGTCAAGCACGTATTGGACTCTCGCACGGAGGGTCCATCCAACCACATTTTTTTCGTAGTTTATCGTGCTCCTCAACTATAAAGGGAAATTTCCCGCCAAGCAGATCTTATGCTTGGGGACCGGCCGGGTCCAACTGAACATAGTTGGACGTTCTTATACTCAGCCACGAAAGACATTTTGCTGGCGCGATGCAGGATTGTAGCGAGTAGCGATTGACAGCTCGAGAATGTAGCAGTTTCCTGAGCGCCCGACAGGGGTCGCTACAATAGTATGGCGGTATACTATAAACTCTCACGAACTCTCAGTGCGCGAGACCGCCTCGCAGTTGGCGGTTTTTTACAATAAATGTTTTCGGTCCGTTCTATGTGACATAAGTACGCTAGCGAAGGGTTTCGCCAAGTCATGTCGTGACGAACACGAGGAGAGGCTCTCCTTTTCATTTTGGCAGGTGCGTCTTCAGGATTGGTGTTCAAAAAGTATTTACATTGCTTTCGGAAGGGGAAACTTTCGTACATTTTGGTAAAACAAGAGTTCACTTAAAACAAATCTGTCCCTCTCATTTCTCTTTCTTGCATTGTTACGTTTAACATTTGATAAGTCGAAAAAGAGAAAGGGAGGGGCGTTTGTTTGCGTATGTGAGTGAGAGAGGATGCGCGTGAGCAGCCATAGTGTCCAGACAAACAATAATTGGATCCCTTTACGCAAACTCGAACCAACCCACATTTTTTTAGAAATTGAGTTAAGTACACAGAGCTAAAAAAAACGCCTTAAACCGTAAAAAAAAAATTTCTACGGACTAAATAGAAGATTTTTACCACTTTTTAGTTTTTTCTAAAGCACTAACCCGTGCTAGGGATATGGGTTACGGATTCAAGTCCTGTCCCGAGTGAATTTTTTCAACCTATTATAAAAGTTTTGAAGATTTTTACTTGTCAGTTGTTTGAAACTGCGGATACATTTTGCAAACTCATTTTGCAAAAGTCTCGTTTTCTCGAAATGGAACTGAGTTGGTTCTTGTTTGCGTAAATGGGTCTTATTTTACCCCACCCTTAATCCGACCCTGAGACTAGGCGTAGATTAAGCGTTCGTGACGCGGCACGAAACACAATGCCCATGAGCACCCTGCATACTAAAGAAAACGACATTATGGCCCCGGGCGGAAGGTAAAGAGTGTCTAAGGTGTAGGAGCAAAATTTGCCGTCGGGCAGATTTTTTGATTAAAAAGATTAAACGAGCCCTCGAGCCTCTTAAGATCAAAAGATTAGGCAGGCAATCGTATGAGGTAGTGACCACCCCTGGTGTCAGAGTTTTTAGGCCGCCCAAAGGGCCTCTGACATGGCTTAACAATTGTTATTAGTCAACAAACAACCGGAACCAACAGTTTCGTGCCTTCCGAAGCACGGAAGCGCTCAGATATTATTGCCACTAGCGGTCACCCATCCATGGATTGACCGTGCCCGATGTTCGAAAATTGATAAAGCGACGTTCGAAGAAAGACGCTTCAGTTGTTGCTTGGCCTCGGACAAAATAGTGGCTTTCCTTTGCAAGACCCCAGGAATTCCCGGCGGGAAAATAGGCGCTCCTAAAAGAGTAAAACTCTCACTGTTCAAAGTTTATTCCCGGGACGACTGGAGAAATACGTGAATACTATTCTATACATTCTAAAAGAGTGAATAGATTATGCAGGCAGAGCTGCATAATCTAGTCACACATTCACAACCTGGTACGGTCGCCCACAGTCTACAGGGTGCACTCTAAGACGATAGCGGAACTTTAAGTGTCCACTGATCACTACAAACAACTTGTACTAGGTGGCTAAAAACATAGAGCGAAAAAAATATCAGCTGTTTCATACATTTGGCGCAGTACTGAGTCGACCTTTTGTATGGAACAGCTGATATTTTTTTCGCTCCATTTTTTTCGCCACCTAGTACAAGTTGTTTGTAGTGATCAGTAGACAGCCAACTTAAATTTTCGCTATCGACTTAGAGTGCACCCTGTAGAATACCCCTTGGCGGCTACTACCGCGCGCGACATAAGGGCGCCAATCAACAGACACGGGTATTCTAGCGTGTGGCCGATTGAACTAGAGGTGCGCGAAACGCTTCAGTGAAAAGAAAAGAATGATATAGTTCATTTCCTTCACTGAACTAGTTCACTCTTTTAGTTCACAGTTCACTTATAGTTCATTCATAGTTCACAGCTCATTCATAGTTCATAGTTCATTCATAGTTCATTCATAGTTCATTCATAGTTCATTAACAGTTCATTCACAGTTCATTCACAGTTCATTCATAGTTCATAGCTCAGCAGTTCGTTCACATATCTTTTGACTCACGGTAGTCCGCGAATGACAAAGGCGAGACACATGAGTTACAGAATTTTGGTTCTTAGTGGAGTAGATTTAAATGTTTCTTGAAGAATGAACTACGTGGACTAGAGTGAATGTGATATGTAAAGATTGGTAGTGAATGAATGAATGAATGGTTTCATATAACGAATGCATTCAATCGAAGCATTCATTCGCGAACTATACACCTCTAGATTGAACATCATCTATCTTCTGACGAAAAACGAGTAGCGTTCTCTAAGCGATTTTCTACCGCATGTGGTATAATGAGCCAACCGCCCACAAAGGGCGCTCCATCGAAAATAACGACGTTTCGGGTTTTACGTTTTGTCTCCGCGATATTATGGAGTGTGCTCGTGGGCCTTTTATATCGTTACGGAACAACATTTTCTACTAGACAGAGGGTCTACTGCCCAGAGCCTCAATTATCTTATAACCCTCCTTTTTTGCTTGGCGTAGTCGGCTAATCTCAAGCCTCAAACGTTTAACAGGTTTATTTGCGAGGATTTAATTGCCAGTATTAGAGCTTAAGTGTGGACGATAGCAACGTGGCGGGAAATTCAAAATTTTCACAATTTTTTACATTTTGTAGCTAAACTGAGCTATTTTTCGTTCGCGGCAATAACATAGTACTCTTTTCATTATTGTAAACAACAGAACAACAATAATTCAGCCGATTATGTGTTCTGATCTACGAAGCAGTCAAGTGGCACTGCCCAAAAAACTTGTTGTAGACCAGAACACATAATCGGCTGAAATAGCTCAGTTTAGCTACAAAATGCAAAAAACTGTGAAAATTTTGAATTTCCCGCCACGCTGCTATCTTCCAGCCTGAAGGCCCAGATATAGGCACAACCAGCGCCGCCAATGGAAAAAAAATCATAATATCTTCTTTTTGAATGCGTTTTTTGCTAAAAACGATACATCCCTAGGCTTAACTATTTTTAGGATCTAAGGTTTAGATTCCAGATCCTAGAACCTACGAACATTCTTTGCTATCCTACAAAAATATTAAAAGGACCGACAGCATTAATAAATCGTAATTTAAGCCCAATGGGAGCCCATTTTGGCACCATTGCGTTACAGACTCAGGCCCCTAGTCTACATACCTACAGCAGATATTATGTGGGTGATGAGGCAGAGGCAGTGGTTCCTCTGTTTATCCAGGTGCTCTGTGGTTAAGCTTCCTTACGTTTTGTTAGATAAGCGCTGGTGGAAATAAGAGGTTTATAAATGGAAAATGGAAGGCTGCTTTCCTTCAAAATAATTATTAGGATGAGATAAAAATAAACCCACATGACGAAATAACTTTTCCGGGTGGAGAGTTCCGGCTATTGACAAACACATTGTCAAGTTAAAGGTAAAACTAATTATTTTCACTAACCATTTTTGGGGTTCCGTACCCAAAGGGTGAAGGACCCTATTACTAAGACTCCGCTGTCCGCCCGTCGGTCTGTCTGTCCGTCTGTCACTAGGATATATTTAAGGGGGCTCCCATACGACAAACGCGATTTTTTGCCGTTTTTATAGATAATGCTACTGAACCCTTCTTGCGTGAGTTCGACTTTCAATTGGCCGGTTTTTTTTATATAGGCGTTTAAAATCCAAATATTATTATTCCGGATTTCAAGTGTGAAACGTACTTTTGACAAGTGAAATTATTATTGGTGTTTGATCCCATGAAATCGAACTTCAACCGTAAAAGACCTCGTCGTAAAGAAACCTTTGACTACGTTGGCTCCTGGGTAAGGTATATCTAATAGTATAAAACTAAATTGTAGGTAAAAAGAAACCCAGGTAGAAGATAAATCCACCCAATACATCAGCTTTATTACCGCCACTGACTTACTATAAACCTCTAGGTATCGAGGTATACACGCCCGTAAGTTTACTGTCACCGCGGCATAAAATGTACAGTAAAGAAGCGCATCTCAATCCAGTCCGTCTACGATGCGCATTGCGCAACGCGACTTCATTCGCATTGCGAAAAAAATCCGACGTCAAATATGTCGCAAACGCTAACAGGGCTACCCTCCGCGACTACTCTCTTGAGATTTTTCGGTAGTGCCACTGTAATTTTGATTTAACTTTTAGGTATGATAGCGTCATTTAGGTATCATAAGTTCTTAAAACTTGACACGAGGGAAAACGGCCATGGTGTTTGTTTATAGGTGGAATGTATCTTCTTGTTCTTCTTATTCTTTCTTCCCATTACTGCGTTACTCGTAAAAAGAGTCTGGGGCCGGCACAGGGGCTTTCCATTTTCTCTTATCTATGGGTAGGTTCTCTACCACTCTCCACTCTCAATCATAATTATTATTATGTCAACGACGTATCTCAACGTTCTTCGGACGCATAGCCTGTAGAGGACCTGATAGCCTGGAAAAACAAATTATAACGGGAAAGGAAAGACAGACCACACGCTAGATGGACGGATATTATGACCAAAGCCACGCAAAAACACCTGCATGGACTAATCGACATTGCGAGTGTTAGAGCGGAATGGAGAACTCTACTCTCCGCCGCCTTCAATGATGGTCACGATCCTCAGCATTGAGGGAACGACTGAATGGTAGATGGCTAGGGGGGCAACTCTGGCCAAGTTGTTCCCTTATCTTTTGTCTCAAGGAGAATGGATGTCATCCAGGTCTGGGACGGACTTTCGTTTCAACGCGAACCTCTGCCAGGTTTCCATACTGGGCCACTTTTTAAATGTGGTAATGGGATCGTCGCAGGGAGTTAGTTATCTTTCTGTAGTGAACATTCTCCTCGCCAGCTCAGCCGATCGCTGCTCGTAAACTTGATGGCAGGGGCGATTTATTTTAAACAAATTGTGTGCAGATCGCAG
This sequence comes from Zelleria hepariella, assembly GCA_949319315.1. Lineage (NCBI taxonomy): Eukaryota > Metazoa > Arthropoda > Insecta > Lepidoptera > Yponomeutidae > Zelleria > Zelleria hepariella. The sequence continues at coordinate 14,026,441 of OX439395.1, forward strand.
CCGGGGGTAGATATAAATCAGCATCGTTTGCGAAGCTTACCGTGCGTATGACAGCGGTAATTTGACCCCACTCTTTATGTTCAACATCTGTCAAGTTCTATGAGGTGCAACGAGGGATTTTTTCTCCTTTTTAACACCCGATCCAAAAAGAAAGTAAGTTATAAGTTTGACCCCTATGTTTGTGTGTCCGTCTGTCTGTGGCATCGTGGCTCTTAAACGGGTGAACCGATTTGGGTGCGGTTTTTTTAAGCAGGTTTTCTAGCGAGTATTGTTAGATATGTTTTATCAAAATCAGTTCAGCCGTTTATGAAATATGCTAGAATAAAGCAAAAATGTCGGGGTTGTCTTAAATTTTTAATTTAGTACTTAGTTATTAATTCCGTTTTCTTGCAATAACTAACTATGTCTTTTAATAATGATGAAATTTTGACGATGATCATATTCTTTTAAGTCTTATCAGAGACATAGAACGAAAGTTAAACATAATAAAACTGTAAACTGTGATGTGCTGTCATCAAGCTCAAATTTGAACAGAATACTGTATCTTCTATCTACTTTAGGTAGCAGAAATAAACCAGTAAATAGCTGAAAACCTCAACATTTTCTCATACGTTTGTGGGTATCTTTATAGGCATTAATAAAAGCGATGAATGAGTAACTCTGATTGACGTGAAAATCTCCCCGAAGACGAATATGATGTTGCGGGTAATATAAATCCCAGCAAAAACATTTACATGTAAAAATGTTGCCAAGACGAGACCATAATGCTGCTGGTGCTGATGCGGCTGGCGCGTCACTGCAGCGCATCCGGCATGTTCGCAGCGGCGCGTACGGACTGCTTCAAAACCACCTTGCGAAAGCGACAAGTGTCCACTTTAAGCAGGCTGCGCGCCAGCACCAACAGCATCCTAGCCGTAATTGCCGAGAGAGACGACACACGCTTCCTTAAGCAATGGTGTCGTTGTCATGTAAATAAAATAAATATAATTAACTAAGAAACCTATTGTAGTTTATAAGTTCTTTTTACTAACAACTTGTTTTGATTTTATTGTGTATTTACTAACAAATTATGGATCTCAAGTTATCTGAAATAAATTATTATTATTATTATAAACCTCGCACTGTCAAAAGGCTATCAGATCTCATGTAGAGCCAAGCTGTTAACTCTACAAGCCCTAACTTCAAAAACTCTACACCTTAGTCAAAATATGTGGCTTGGCCGTTTCGTTACTAAAAGAACATGTAATAACAGAAAAGTAATAAACAGTGAAAAACATTTTCACATTTCGCCCATATGACGGTAACGAAATGACGAAGCGCTTCGAGAAAAGGTAGTAGTGCCTCTTGAGCTTCGCTACTCGTCTTGGCGGGAGCACTAGCGTACCCCCAGATATGGCAAGCTTCAGGCTATTTGGCAAATCTACCAGACTATCACGACTACGACAGTCAAGATGGTGGGCGCAAATATATTTAGTTAGCATAGGTTCCCAACCTTTTTTTGTCTACTGCCCACTTTAAAAATAAACTATCGAGTCGAGAGCTCAGTCGGTGTCTAAGAGTCTTCCTAGCTAGGTAGATGAAATTATAAATCGACCCCAAAGCCCTACACAACGCTCCCTTTTTTTTCTGGGTCTCTTACCGCCCCCCTTTAGGCCTGCAGCGCCCACAAGGGGGCGTTATCGCCCACGTTGGGAAAGACTGAGTTAGAGGAATAAAAGACTCAGGCAAATCCAGTGACCAGGGGCCTTAGCCTTTAACACAATGGCGTATCAATGGCGTCCCAGGTAGAAGGACAAAACCGGGATTTTTTCGTTGTTCTCCTACAACCAGCGAACTAATTGTCTAGAATTAGACTCATAATATTCTTTGCTGTACTACAAAAACATTTAAAGGACCGACACTGGACAGACAGTATTAATAAATCGTAATTAAAACCGTCAACCGGGGCCCATTTTGTCATCATAGCGTTACAGCTAAGGGCCCAGTTTTGGTTATCTGACAGTAGCAACTGTCATTTCGTGGACTCGGTTTTTAAATTAGTGTTTAGAACAAATTAAACAAGGTAAAGCTACAAAAATTAACAAAAAAAAAACTTATTTTTAGTTTCAAGATTCCCTGAGTCGGGTGTCACTAATCAAAACAACACCCTGTATAGAAGTAAAAGCTTCAGTTTGTGTCCGATTGAATAGACAAACTGAAGCTTATCCGATTGTCGCTAGACCCGTATTTTTGGGTCGGGAACAAAAATGGCCAGTATTGACACACCACTCACTCTCGCTGCTTCCAGTGACGTAGCTAGGTTGCCAAGGGCCCTGGTGCGAAAAAAATTGGGGCCCCAATTTAACTTACTAAAGTTTCTACCTTTTTTTAAGCCACCGCAAGGAGCATCTGTCATCACTGACCTAGGTTTTCTTTAAAAACGCGCGGGCAGCGCGCCCTAAAAATTACCGATTTTATCCTTCAATATCGTAATCGAGATGCTCTTACTTTGTACAAAAGACGTTCGTCGATTACGAAACTGATCCACGTTTCATTTGATCTAACGCGCGCCCGTACATTCACCTATCTATTCAATTTCACCATAATATGCAACCGTCACCAGTTTCACCCTTTTTTCAAGCAGCATGTAGGATAATATTACCATCCCTGATCAAGATTTTCTTTACAAATATGTAAAATTGAAAACAGATTTTGTTTTACCCGCACCTGTTGTACATGCACCTACAAACAATTTTTTTATATAATTTGATAACCTATACAAAATAAACATGAGTCCGAGTCCGAGGGGCCCCTGAGCTTGTGGGGCCCCGGGACATTGCCCCTCCTATGTATGTAGCTACGTCACTGGCTGCTTCCAAAAGAACAAAACTATTATTTTTTTATCTCGACCGCAGTACATTTCTGTCGCGGACCCTTTTCACCGATTTCGGTCAGTTGGCGGGTACTTTTCGAAGGCATTACACGGAGTTAGGCCCGTGTAAGCCACAACCCGATAGCCACTGGAAAAGATTAGTTTTGCTTTCGGAGGCTGAAAAGAGGGAAAATGTTTTTGTTTGTTAGTACCTACTGCTGGCCGCGTGAAAAGACCTGGGGACTGAGTCTGTAATGCAATGGTGCCAAAATGGGCTCCCAGTTGACGGCTTCAATTACGGCTTAGTTGGCTCCACACCTATTGACTTGTCTTTCCTGTGGGCTAGGCCGACTAAGCTGTCAGAATGGTATAGGTGCTGGGCAAGCCTATTCCATCAAAAACAATGTCCCAGGCACTGCAATGCCGAGTGGTCTCTTCACCCATCTAGTGTGAGTGAAGGTGCCAAGGACGCTGTATACATCAGCTAATTACGTAGATGCAAAGGCCTTAGTAGCAGGAAGAATATTCTGATTATTATTCTAGAGTATTAAATTAGTTCGCTGGTTGTAGGAGAAAAACGAGAAAACCCCGGTTTTGCCACTGTTGGAGAAACGTTACGGATGAAAATATGAGTGAAAAAAAAAATTTATTCAACTTGAGCCGAGTCAAATCGATGCGTGGCTAAATTAATTGACGATATTATTATTTAATTTTTTTTTGAAGCAACTACTTAAGTCGATTTGTTCTTTGCATTATTTACTGTGAAAATGCACACTGTTACTAAGCTATTCAGAGTGATTTGCTGCTCTTGGTTGAGGAATTCAGTTCTCCATGCCCGAACTTCTTCATTAGAACTTCACCAAATTTATAAATATGGAACTAGGTACCTCTGTAGTATGATATACCATATGTTAGGTAGGTATATCATACAAATACAAAACAAAAAGTACGTTGTTTTGTTGTCTAGTATGCATGCCTTTCAGGTCTGTCTGCGGTCTTTTAACACCCTGTATATTCATCGGAAGATTCAATACAATATCTTTATCCATTTACCGTCTCTAGCTTTGCACACTTTCCCCCAAAGACAACCAAAAATCTAGAGATCCGGCAGAAATAAATGTACGGTCGGTCACACAGATACTTCATGGCAGCTCTTACCACGCGCGGCATAAGGGCGCCAATCGAACAAAAAGGGGTATCCTAGCCTGTGGCCGACTGTACTTACACAAAGACAGCTCCGTATCTTGTTCCCTAAACAATTCATTTCCATAACACGAACATTTGTTTCCATACAGTCAACATTATTTCACGCATGTCACTGAAGTGGATGTGTCACTGTATACTGAACAGGGTTGTATCTAGGGTTTGGACACAGGGGGCATAAATATTAGCTGACCATTCGACTTATTTTATCGTATAAGGCTGGGAGTTGATAGGCTAATTAGAACAGAATTTTCCGAAAGATAAAACTGTTTCAAAGGAGTGGTTTGGGACACAACTATTTATCAGGTCATGCAAAATATTCACAACATTATTCTAATTAGAAATAAACCCACGTAGCCCATACAAACAGCGTTGTAACTTTTAACTTCATTTGGGTCATCCATCTCCTGTAGTTCTCCTGGGAGGACCACAAAAAAAATGTGTCTGGTGGTTTCAGATCTCCGGCTTGGTTTATATGAAATTTAAAAAAACCATTAAATTTATATTAGTGGATGAATAAATCTAGGTATTAATCCAAGGTACAGACAAAATTTTGACTTTTGACAAAATGACAGATCTAAAAAGAAAAAAACAACAAATTTTCGACCACATTTTTTTTCTTTATATTTATATAATTTTGTAATAGTTCTAATAAATAGAAATAATTATTAGATATCTTATTCCTTCGATCAACACCTGGAGAATATATCTGAGAAGGTTGTGTTAAAATTTCAGACCGATCGGTTAAGCGGTTTTTGAGAAACTGTGCTCACCGACTTTGAAAACACCGTTGTGAGAAAAACGCATTCAAAGAATCAATAGACGTTTTACACATACTTACATGGAGTCATCTATGCCAGGACCATAATATTATGAACCCTCTGCATCATCAGTAGCTTCTAATATTGGGAGTTGTTTTTGTCTGCAAACCGTTTTTCCCCCGCGCGTGCTCCGCACTTTCTAACTGCGTGTAACTCGATCAAGAGACGTAAATACGAAGTAAACATTTTGAGCGGTCCAACTACATGAATAGCTCCACAGATAGGTGCATACTTTCCGCGTCCGTGCACCCTTACCGAACGAGGGTCAAGTGAGTGAGTGACCGCTGAAAGGCGACAAAACGGTCACGTGACCGGAGGCGATTGGCTATTTCCCTACCACCCGACAGAATGGTCCCCTTCAATCGCAAAAATAGAGAGAATAGAAGCCGCAAGTGTATTTTAGCCTATTTCGCGTTCACGACATTGGCTTATTGCCAATTCATTGATAATAGTTATTTGTTATGCAAGGATGCAAAATTATTGTTTGCAGCTGTCCGTTGAGGAGTTCTGTTCTCCATCTCTGAAGTTCTTCATTGTAACGTAATTTTATATAAATTTTATTTTTGTTAAAGCTACAAAACAGTGTGTATTAATTAATTTTATAATATACCTAAGTCATCAATTAATAGAGTGCTATTGATTCGCCAACAAACTGCTAAGCAGTTTGGTGAATATTTTGTACTAGCTTTTTCCCGCGACTTCGTCCGCGTGGACTACAGAAAAAGGATATAATTTTTACTTTGCTCCTAAGTGTAAAGCGTGATAATATGTAGCCTATGTGTTATTCTGATGTCTAAGCTATGTCTATTCCAAATCTTATCCAAATCCGTTCAGCAGTTTCAGCGTGAAAGAGTAACAAACATCCATCCAACCGTTCATCCATCCATCCACACTAACAAACTTTCGCAAATATAATATTAGTAGGATAGGATTACAAACTCTGCGATGTTAAGTAAATAGAATAACTTCGCCAAATTGATATGGAAATACTTCTGAAGTGTAATTTATAAAAGGAAAAATACTCGTATAAACCATACAAATCAATTCCCAAGTAGCCGGATTGTTTACAAATTGAAAAAAATCTTTTGTCTTGGATTTACATTTTGACTGTTTGAAGTCGGAAAAAAATATAAAAAGGCCTCTCCTTCCTGCGACCCTGGCTGAGGCAGTGGCTGGCTGTCTGCGCCATATTATAATGCCCGTAGCGCGTGTTCAACTCGTGAAGAGAGACATCAGTCACATCTCAGTACAGGGCCCTTAGCCTGTAACACAATGGATTCAGATTCAGATTCAAATTTTTTATTCAATATGCAATAAATAAATTATTTACATTGAACGTCAAAATATTATCTACAGTAAAAAATGTATATAAATCAGATACTTATTACTATCTAATACTAAGTATCTAGCTACTTTTTTTTCTCCAGCTTCACTAGCTCTGATCGTTCTTGGAGAAGAAGCATGGTAAAGAAACTCCAAGGATCTCGTGCTTAAAAAAATAATACATTTTGTAATGCAGGTAGGTAGGTACTTAAAAAATAACACATTGGTAAGTGTGGTGATCGTGCGCTGAACTGGTTTAGTGCCAGACTTCTTTGTCATTTAGATAATCATCTATTCTGTAATAGGCCTTTTGGCACAGGGTGTGCCTTACACATTTTTTTAATCGGGCCTCTGGTAAACTTAGGATATCTGTTGGGATCTTATTATAGAAGCGTATACAGTTGCCGAGAAATGAGCTTCTAGCCTTCTTAAGCCTAAGAGTTGGAATTGTAGGCTTGTGCTTATTCCTAGTATTTATATTATGATTGCTACCTAATGTATCGAACTCTGCAATATGTTTCTTAGCATAAACAATGTCCAAAATGGGCTTCCGGTTGACGGTTTTAATTACGATTTATTGATGCTGTCAGTCCAGTGTCGGTCCTTTTAATGTTATTGTAGTACAGCAAAGAATGTTATGAGTCTAATTCTAGAGGATTAGTTCGCTGGTTGTAGGAGAACAACGAAAAAATCCCGGTTTTGTCCTTCTACCTGGGACGCCATTGATACGCCATTGTGTTACAGGCTAAGGCCCCTGATATATCACTCGGGAGCTCGACGAGCCTTTGACGACTTCGCAGGGAGTTACCCTTGACGCTATTGCGTTCATATTAGGGTTTTAGATTTTTATTTCTCATTTAATAATAATAAAAAAATGTTCACTAAAATGAGAAAAAACATACTTCAGATGGATTTTTAAACGTACAACACTTCATACTGTGAATACTATATTTTAAGCTAAACATAATATTTTCGCGTTCATATTACGGTTTTAGATTTTTATTTCTCATTTAATAATAATAAAAAAATGTTCACCAAAATGAGAAAAAACATACTTCAGATGGATTTTTAAACGTACAACACTTCATACTTTGAATAGGTACTATATTTTAAGCTAAACATAATATTTTTAAATTACAATGTTTCAAAGACGTGTGCTTTAAGACGAGATTTAAATATTGGTAGCAAGTCTGAATCTTTTATGGCTTTCGGTAGTTTGTTAAACAGTTGTCACAATACAGATGAAAATAGTTGTGCTCCCTCAAACATAGCTGTTTCCATAGCTTTGTATGCGCGGTGCGTAGAGTTGTAAATGGTTCTTTGTGCGATTATGATATTTGAGCTGTTTGGGCTTGAATACTAGACTAGAATAGATCAATTTGTGTTTTATTTTATAAATGAGAATACAATGTTTGATAATCTGCACTTAAGGTCCACTTGCGTTAACCAGGGTAAGCCAGTTAACTCTGAGTTAAGGCTGGAAGATAGCAGCGTGGCGGGAAATTCAAAATTTTTACAGTTTTTTACATTTCAATAGCTCAGTTTAGCTGAGCTATTTTTGTTCAGCGATTTTTCGTTCGCGGCAATAACATAGTATTCTTTTCTTTATTGTAAACAACAGAACAACAATAATTCTGTCGATTATATTGTGTTCTGGTCTACGACAAGTTTTTTGGGCAGTGCCACTGCTTCGTAGACCAGAACACATAATCGGCTGAATTGTTGTTGTTCTGTTGTTTACAATAATGAAAAGAATACTGTTTTATTGCCGCGAACGAAAAATCGTTGAACAAAAATAGCTCAGTTTAGCTACAAAATGTAAAAAACTATGAACATTTTGAATTTCCCGCCACGTTACTATCGTGCACCCTTAACGTCAATAATTTTATGGAAATGTGAGGTAATTGGTTAACCCTGACTGACGCAAGTCCGCCTAAGTATAAATTCGATCCAATACCTACCCATGATGAACCCGCTAACGGGCCGCGTCAATCCGCTATAACCAACAAAAACTAATAAAAGCCTTGTAAAAAGAAAACCCAGGCACGAAAGCAGAAAACTTTTACACAGAAACCATTCAGGAGCTCTAAAAGACGTCCCAAAATACCTTACCTTGCCTTAGGCCGGCCACATATCTACAGACGGAATTTTTCCGTTCGGAAAAACGAAACGAATGCAAACTGCGTATAATACGCGCCACGAAAGATGAACCTTGAGCGCGCCTCCCGATGACGCCCGGTCTGGTACTTGATCTATGAAAATTCCGGACGGAAAAAACCGTATGTGTATGGCGGTCCATACACTTTGTTTGCAGTCACTGCGTTCGGAATCCCGAATCGTTTTTTTTTTTCGTCAGGAATTCCGATGACGCCCGGTCCGGTACTTGATCTATGAAAATTCCGGACGGAAAAAAACCGTATGTGTATGGCGGTGCATAGACTTTGCATGCAGTCACTGCGTTCGGAATCCCGATTCGTTTTTTTTTTCGTCAGGAATTCCGTGTGTATGTGGCGGGCCTTAGTCTTTGAGGCTCGTGTCGGCGCCTACTATTACGCCTCGTCATACAAACATAGGCGGTTTTACGTAAAAGCAGCGAGAAACAAACTAGGGTATACACTATACAGGGTGTTGCTTTGGTTAGCGACGCCCGACTCAGGCAAGATAGTTCCACTTGAAACCAAAAATTGGTTTTATTATTTCTAGAATTTTTTAAACTCACAAATTACCTTGTTCCTCCAAGCTCAAAGCTAAACCTTAATACTGAAAGCGCGCGCGCCATGTGGCACCCCATAATGCGAGTGCGGCCGCAAGCGTTAGTGTAATATTAGTAACTTGACTTACTTACTTGACTTAAATCCTGTCATCCCTCAGGAGGGACATAGGGCTCGAAGAAGTTTTCTCGACTTGGGACGATCTTGCGCAGTTGGTTCAAGGTCGTTCCAGTCCAGACCGATCTTCCGCGCCTCACTGGTGACCGATCGGCGCCACGTGGATTTGGGTCGACCCACTCGCCGTTTGCCCTCGGGCACCTGCTTGGTTGGGTAGGTGTCGTGTCTCCTCAGTGTGTGTCCGAGCCAACCCCACTTTCTAAGGAGGATTTCTTCGTTTACCGCCTTCTGCTTGGTCAGCCTCCAGAGTTGGGCGTTTGATATGGTCCGCGGCCAGAAAATCCCCAGGATCCTCCGCAAGCATTTATTGACAAATACCTGCAGCCTCTGGGACAGGTCTTTTCGAACCACGTCTCGCACCCATACATCAAGACTGACTTCACGTTTGACTCGAAGATCCTCAACTTAGTGCGGTATGTAATGATGGGGGAACTCCAGACAGGCTTCAACTGTGCAAAAACGGCTCTAGCTTTGTTGATATTAGTAAGGGAGGCCACAATTTTTCACAGATTCAGTCGCGGTCGCAAGTGCAATCCTGGTTAAATATTCAAATTAAAAACCTTTTCAATACATTTTTGACTATTTTTAACCCCTGACTAAAAAGAGGGGTAGGTATCTGTGTATCTGTGTCTCTGTGTATTTGTGAGTCTGTCTGAGACTCCGAAATGGGCAAACCGATTTTGATTCAGTTTGTTTCTTGTTTAAAGTTAATCTAATCGAGAGCTAGATTCAATCAAAATTGGTTTTGCTGTTTATGAGATATTCTGATTGGAAAAGGTACTTCACAGCTCAGAGGTAGGTATTAGGTAATGTCCAATGATGGGCTACTTCGGTAAATTCCAACAGGTACTCAATGCTTTCAAGTTCCACTTAAACTTTAACGAAGAAGAGAGGGCAATTGAATTCCCATTCAGCAAACTTAAATTGTTTGAAAGTAAGATCGTGAAGAAAGAGAGATCGTTAGAACAAAACAAATTACCTACAGTACTTAACCCTCACTTTAAGGTTGGACGATAGAAGCGTGGCAGAAATTCAAAATTTTCACAGTTTTTGAAATTTTTAAGCTAAACTGATAAATTTTTTGCGATTTTTAGTTCGCGGCAATAACATAGTATTCTTTTCATTATTGTAAACAACAGAACAACAATAATTCAGTCAATTATGTGTTCTGGTGGACATAGCAGTGGCACGCCCAAAAAACTAGTTTATGACCAGAAGTCAGAACACATAATCGGCTAATTATTTTGTTGTTCTGTTGTTTACAATAATGAAAAGAATACCGTGTTATTACTGCGAACGAAAAAGCTCAGTTTAGCTTCAAAATAAAAAATAAAACTGTGAACGTTTTAAATTTTCCGCCACGTTGCTATCGTCCAACCTTAACCCTCACTTTAGGCATCCATTAGGGTTAACTCCGACAGTGTAATTAGTAGATAATTGACTACTAATTACATTGTCAAATTATGATACAGATCGACGAACTGAGGAAAGTTTATTGCAATGCAATATTCACTCTTCATCTCCCAGGCTCGGAAAGTATAATAGAATAGAATAGAATAGAACACATGTATTTATCAGCCAAAACACACAATCGAAACACAACAATACAGTACAGTACAATACAGTATGCTGTTAGTAGTACTAGGACTCTAGGTGAACTTGCGACCTGTCTCAGCAACCCCGCACACCAAATTTCTAAATTTACTGAAGTTATCGTCGAACGAACATTCGTACACACAAACATACAAACATACAACCATACATACAAACGCCGGATTGTTCTAGAAGACTCGGAGAACTTCTCAAGCTGCGCTCGCTCGTTCAATCTTAGGATGAAGCTAAAGTCTTTTATGCGCGCTTCGTTTGAACGCCCTCTGATGTAAATAAATAAAAGAACTCATTTGAGTCATCTGTCACTTGCAAAGAAGGAAACTCATTTTACTAACCTTTACGTACCTAGTTTTCAATTGTTTCATTTCCGTGCCAGTAGGTAAACAAAAGTCGGCCGTAAAGAGAACGAATGCTCAGCACACACGACAAGCAATAAGATCCGGAATAATTTTGCTCTTTCTGCACTGCACTTGTGCCTCGGGGATATTTACATTGGCAATTTATCAGGCTATTCCGAAGTGTTCTACTTGCTTCATGAATTTCCAACGCAATAAAAGATTAAAGATGTGTAGCGTATGAGGATGAGGATGAGGATGGGATGCGAACTTTTGGAACTGAGACGCGCGCGGTAAGAAAACTCGCGTCGAAGCTACGTTTCAAAGTAAAATAAACTATATTTTCTATTGACTTTGACAAGGTTCCAAGGCTTTCTCTTAGTGGGAGAGTTTGAGCTTCGTCCAAGGCAATAGCTCATTTAATTTCTACGGGCGAGAAAACTTGAAAATGCACTTAAAAATTCTGGCTTCATAGTAAAGTTGTGTGTGCATATTTTGCAATAAAATATCAATAAGGTATGTTTACCTCTGTAAAATATTATTTACCAACAGCAGACTCAAAACCAACGCCGCATAAGAAATATGCGTGGTGTAGAGTTTCTAGTATGTAGCGCCCTTTTTATGTATCTAGGTTGGTGGATAGGGTTGGTATCTAGGTACTCTACTTGCTACATCATAAAGCCTGCTCTACACTCACGCCGTAAAGTCGTGATCTTTTTTAGTCGCGATATTTGAATTTGGACTAGCTATTAACCGATTGGCAAAATAAAGCCTCATCGGGCGCGGTCAGTTTATGGATTGGTGACCTGACCGCAAGTGAACGCTTCCGTGCTTCGAAAGGCTAGTTAAGGGTGGACGATAGCAACGTGGCGGGAAATTCAAAATTTTCACAGTTTTTTACATTTTGTAGCTAAACTGAGCTATTTTTGCAGCGAATTTTCGTTCGCGGCAATAACATAGTATAACGAAATGTTTTTTGGGCAGTGCCATTGCTTCGTAGACCAGAACACATAATCGGCTGAATTATTGTTGTTATGTTCACAATAATGAAAAGAATACTGTTTTATTGCCGCGAACGAAAAATCGCTGAACAAAAATAGCTCAGTTTAGCTACAAAATGTAAAAAACTGTGAAAATTTTGAATTTCCCGCCACGCTACTATCTTTCAGCCTTAAACCGTTGGCCTCGGTTGGTGTTGAACAATCGTTAAGCCATGTCGGATTCAGGTGCCCTTTCTTCTTCTTTGCGTGCCATCTCCTATCGGAGGTTGGCGATCAGTTTGTCTATCTCGTCCTTCGGCGCCGCCAAACGTAAAATTGAGCCGCTGCTTTGCTCAAACCATTCGCGCAAATTTTGCATCCATGATATATTGGGTCTACCAGTCTCCTTCTGCCTTGCCTTGTATAATAAGTTGAATGAGGCTGTACTTGTTGTTGTTGTTTCTAAATATGTGGCCGAAATACTCTAGTTTACTCTTTTGGCCCTTTGGGCGGCCTAAAAACTCTGACACCAGGGGTGGCCACCACTTCATACGGCTATCACCGGTTCTTGAGTAAGTTAGTGCGGCGGCTTAGTTGGCTCCACACGTATTGACTTGTCTTTCCTGTGGGCTAGGCCGACTAAGCTGTCAGGATCATCTCATTACGTAGATGCAAAGGCCTTAGTTTTAGTGCGGCGTGAGTCTAAAGCGGGCCTAAAACTGCACCGGCCTCAATTCTGCGCTTCGCAAACTGCAGTTTTGTCCCCAGACTCTTTTCTAATCGCTTCTCCACTGCTCCCTTGGGGTTAAGCGTTCGCGAGGGTTTTCAGCCCACGTCGCAGCCTCTAAGCTGCAACTTTTATGTGCCATCTTTTGTGCACTGCTCTTACGTTGTGAAAAATAGTGGGTAGACTAGTGAACGAACCAGCGAAGGGTCCAGTTTCGATTTCAGTGGGCCATTTCAGAAAACTGACATTGACAAACATCTTGCATCCGATTAGGCATTAAACTCTAATTTAAAAGCAAATTTAAAAATCTAGTCCACAGAATGACAGTTGCTACCTGTGTGATAAAGCCAATCGGGTTAGAGTTTGGCTTTATCTGACAGTAGCAACTGTCATTCCGTGGACTCGGTTTTTAAATTAGAGCAAAAAAAGGTTAGGTTACTAACCGACCACTCAATGTACACAAGGCGGCACGTCGACCCTTTAACTAACACTCTACTTAATTACGTTAAGAGTGCACAAGAATTCAGAAGCTCGTTCAGCTGAGGATTCCATTGTGGACAATAAGTCGCTGATATACCTACAGCTCGTTTATTTTACTTGATCACCCTCGACGTGAAAACCGCCAATCCGATGTGGAAACGCGTGGTGATTGATTAGGCCTATTTGGCCCTGAACTAAGCCGACTGAGCTAAAAGTGACAGGGCTTTAAAAGTCTCATAAAAATCTCCATTCAGCACTATTTTCGCTTTCCAATGCCTTTAGTTACAGTCTAAGTGCTTTTGTCCACCGCACCGATTCCGTCACCGTCACCGATCACGAAATGACGGCGTCGATATATTTTTTTAGGGTGATGGGTTGTTCAGTGGAAAAACGGTCATAGTAAATGCTCCAACACAAAACGCCGGCGGCACGGGCCGGTGAATTTGTAGTAGCAATACCACTCGCTGACAGTAAAGGAAAACATCGTGAGGAAACTAATGAGCTTATGAGGCATTAAAATGCCCTTGAACGCGAAATGATCCGCATTGAGCACGCGTGCTGATTAAGCTCGAACACTCTTTCTGAGAGAAGGCCTATGCCCAGCTGGTGGGACAGGTACAATGGCCCGTTTTCAACTGACAGTTAAAAGCTGAATTCAAAGCCCTTGGTAGATGGCGCTCATAGGCTTGGCCATACAAGAACCGGGATGCGGCTGTCAAATTTCGCTTACACAGATTAATAATATCTTCAGCAAAAGCAAAATTTGACAGCCGTGAAAACGGCTCATTGTACAGACTACATCTTACTTTTTTTATCAGACGGCGCAACCACAACACCAGTGCGTTTCACGAAAGAATTCTCTTGGGTTGAACAAAAATTGTCCCCATTACATTGTGATAAAAGTTTCGTCAAGGGAACTCTTTCGTGAAACGCACTCTACCTTGTAAATGCCGGAAGCGAACTGACATGCAACCCGCGCCAACATCTCGTTATCGCTGTCGGTAACTGAGTCGGTGCGGTGAACAAACGCCCTAACCCACTTCATCTTCGAGGCGGTCGTATTTTAAAAGCAAACCACTGTAGTACTATTTCACCGGAAGGCATTTCCGTGTCGGCTGTCCTTACATTGGCACACCCGGAGTTAAATGCGGAGTTATGATTCTTTGGGACCTGATTTTGTGTTCAGTTACCTAGAATTTCATATTCATCAGGAAAACATCGTGAGAAAACCCGCGGCTTAGTAGGCTCCATCCTGACAGCTTAGTCGACCTAGCCCACAGGAAAGACAGGTCAATACGTGTGGAGCCAACTCAGCCGCGGGTTTCCTCACGATGTTTTCCTTCACGGTTAGCGAGTGGTATTGCTACTACAATACTACTATTGGGCAAGCCTACTCCATCTAAAAACAATGTCCCAGGCACTGCAGCGCCGAGTGGTCTCTTCACCCATCTAGTGTGAGTGAAGGTGCCACTGGACGCTGCATAAATCATCTCATTGCGTAGATGCAAAGGCCTTAGTTAGTAGGCTCCACACGTATTGACTTGTCTTTCCTGTGGGCTAGGTCGGCTAAGCTTTCAGGATGGTGCTGGGCAAGCCTACTCTTGCTGCGTTCCAAAACCATTTTTATTGAGTACAATCTATGCAATCTCGTACCGAGTCCGGAAAATAATGTATGCTTTATGTTAAGTTTTTGTCACGAAATGTTTGTGATTTGGTATCTAGATGTAAACTGTATGCTTCGACTGAAAACATATGTGACGCTGCGTGCAGTGGGCACAAACTTGGTTGGTGATTTTTCTTTGGCTTGTGGTGCACTGTTGCAGGCCTTGTTCCATGCTCTCGCTTGTTCGCTTTCAGCTTGTTCATTTAATCTAATCTGCTATAATGCTGAAGTTAAAGCATCTTAAGTTTGGCTTATTCAATGCTCAATCGCTTGGTACCAGGCACGATGAATTCCTGGTTGCACTGCAGCGGCACTCCCCCGACGTCTTGGCCATAAATGAGACCTGGCTTCATGCAGGTCAAGAAGCCCGGGCGCCAACCGTCCCAGGATATAGGCTACGCCACTTACCTCGCCCACGGTCTGTTGCGAGCAGGGGCGGGGGTTTGGGTTTTTATATTAAAGATGGTTTAAGTGTAAGATCTTGTGCGCATCCCCCCTCCGAAACTTTTGTTGAGCAAATGTGGCTATCTCTCAATGTAAATACGATCAAAATTATAATAGGGACTGCTTACCGCCCTGAGTGGGTCAAAGTTGGCTCCTTTTTTGATGCTTTGATTGAATCTGTGTCAACGTTTGCTCATTATGATCATTTGATATTGTTAGGTGATTTTAATATCAATGTTCTGGACACTGAATCGAGAGAAACAAAGCAGCTGTTTGAATTTTTGAAGTATACAAGTCTGGAAAACAAGGTTTCTGAGCCTACTCATTTCACTGACACCAGTGCCACACTGATAGATCTTATTTGCACGCGATCTGGAGTACATGACGCCGTTGTCGACCATATCCCTGATTTAAACCATCATGCTATGGTATTCATTGAAATTAACGTAAAGCGCCCTAAACCGGAACCCAAGCAAATAGTTTTTAGACCGTTAAAATTTATAGACCGCGATGTTTTCGACCGTCATATTGCACAAATTGACTGGGATGGCCTGGGAAATGAATCCTCAGTTGATGATATGTGCTCCGCTTTTGATACACTGCTGTTGGATCTTTTTGACGTTTATGCCCCAGAAAAGAGTAAATTGATAAAAAAACAATCCTTGCCCTGGCTGACCCCAAATTTGCGACTAATGATGAGACTACGTGATCAAGCCCAAAAAGTTTTTCGTAAATATAAACGTGATAATGACCATGAAAGTTATAGAGATTTAAAACATTTAGTAAATATCACTCTCCTCTACGAAAAGAGGGCATATTTCGAGCACCACATTAACAAAAATATTAATAGTTCCAAGGCGTTGTGGAAAAATCTTAGGGAGACTTTGGGTTTAAGTTTCAAAACCTCGGGAAATATTCCGGATAGTTTTAATAATCCAGGAGAAATTAATTTACACTTTCAAAATATACCGGGCAATCGGAGCGTCACACTATCAGACCTTACATACTTCGAGTTCAACAGGTTTGGATCGTCAACCTTCAGGCTCAACTCGTTTAATGAGGCTCTCATCTCTCATATTATTTTGCACGACATAAAGTCAA
The DNA here is from genome assembly GCA_949319315.1 of Zelleria hepariella. Classification (NCBI taxonomy): domain Eukaryota; kingdom Metazoa; phylum Arthropoda; class Insecta; order Lepidoptera; family Yponomeutidae; genus Zelleria; species Zelleria hepariella. Next base: position 14,042,868 of record OX439395.1, read on the forward strand.
ATGCACAGGGTGCGGATCGCATATCAATGGACATGCTGCTGATGACACTGCCTGTAAGACGTAATAAATCAATTACGTCTTACAGGTTTCCGGGAAGGTGGAAGACCTCACTTGTCAGACCCATTCCAAAAATAAATAACCCATCCTCTGTAAAAGATTTACGACCCATTAGCATATTGCCCTATTTGTCCAAAATCTTAGAGAAAGTCGTTTATATTCAGACAGCGGCTTATTTAGAAGGAAATGGCATTCTGCCTGAATTTCAGTCTGGGTTTAGAAAAGGCCGAAGCGCCAATACTGCTTTATTGGATGTCGTCGACAACATTCTCGCAGCTCGGGACAAGGGGGAAGGGACTATATTGGTTTTGTTGGACTTCTCCAGGGCCTTTGACTGTATCAACATCGATCTCATGCTCTCAAAACTATCCTACTATGGTTTCGATGTTGATACAGTCAGATGGTTCGAGAGCTATCTCGTCGGAAGACAACAACAGGTGGTCCTGCAGAGGATGAATGGCACTTCTCTAAAGTCCGAAATCACCCCCACCCCGTCTGGCGTTCCTCAGAGTTCCATTTTAGGTCCACTTCTTTTTATTTTATATAGCAGTGACTTGGTAAAGTGTATTCAAAATTGTAGATTCCATCTTTATGCGGACGACCTCCAGTTATATATTTCGTGCAAACCTTGTGATGTCAATGATGCACTCTCAAAGATAAATGCGGATTTGCATCGCATCTCGAATTGGTCCTCGAGAAATGCCCTCGTCTTGAACCCATCAAAATCTAAATTCATGATCTTGGGTAGTCCATATCAGATCGAGACATTAACACAGACTAGTCTCTCGGTTCGCGTCGCTGGTGTGGAAGTTGAGCGTGTAAAAGAGGCCAGAAATCTGGGAGTGATTATTGACGAGGAGCTGCGTTTTGAGGGCCACGTTGCAGAGCTGGCGCGAAATTGCTTTTACCGTTTGAGCGTCCTCTATCGTATCCGAAATTTTATCAATCAAGACCTCCGTATAAGGCTCTGTGAGGCGCTAGTATTGTCAAAGCTGAATTACTGCATTGCAGTATACGGGCCGTGCCTTTACGCAAAGACTGCTCGCATCATTCAGCGTGTACAGAATGCATGCGCACGGTTTTGCTTCCGGATCCCTCCGAGATCACACGTGTCCCCTTTTATTAGTAGCGCAAATATATTAAATATGTCCAGTAGGCAGATATATCACCTGGCTTGTCTTCTGTTCGGTGTGGTTCGGACATGTTCCCCGAAGTATCTGTATGAGAAGCTAACTTGGTTCTCTTCTATTTATAGTCAGCGTAGCTGCAAGGTCGGCCGCCTCCAGTGCCCTGAGCATAAAACAATGGCGTTTAGGGGAAGTTTTAAATATACTGCAACCCATTGCTGGAATGATATTCCTCCACCAATTCGAAATTCTAAGACTCTTTTCACTTACAGAATAAAAATTAAAGTCCTACCTTTTATCCTTGCAATGATTTTCAATCCAATCGAACAATTTCTGACTTCAAATAAAATTCTAAAACCTCCTCAGCAAATAATATATCTTCGCCATCTTTTCTCCATGATCCCGTTACGCTTTGGTAGTATAAAATCTTGTGTTCAAATCGTGTTTTTCTTTTCTGTCTTTTATTTTATTATAGTTAACAGAATACAACCTAAATATGACGTATGTCATGTGTCACATCTGTGGTGTGTAATGAATAGGTTGTCTGTGATTGTGTTTTTGTTTGTGTTGTGGCAGCAGAGTTTATTTTTGATTCTTTTTTGTACTTTTTGTAGTTTTGGTAGTTTTAGTAGTAGTGTGGTTTTTTATTTTGTTTATATTCTGGGTTTCCGCTCGTTCCACCAGAACGAATCGAAACTCATTGCGGGCGCTGGCAGAATACCAGCGCTATGGGCACGGGATCCTTTAGCATATGCTGAGCCAGAAGCCCATTTGTTGGCCATTGCACGCAGTTTTCACGGCTAGATAATTAAATGTAAGTTGCTGTATTTAATACTAAGTTTCTGTCTAGTTCGTAAGTTGATCACCTCATAATAACTGTATTACTGTGTGCTTTGGTTAATAATAAATGTCTTTTCTTTCTTTCTTTCTTTCTTACTCCGTCTAAAAAAATGTCCCAGGCACTGCAGCGCCGAGTGGTCTCTTCTCCCATCTAGTGTGAGTGAAGGTGCCACTGGACGCTGAATAAATCATCTCACTACGTAGATGCAAAGGCCTTAGCACGTAGAATTTCAGATTCAGAGAAGGTGTGTAACAGAACCCACTCATTTTAACATGAGCGAGCGAAGTTCTCCGAGTCTACTGGAACAATCCGGCGTTTGTATGTATGTATGTATGAATGTTCGCTCGACGATAACTTGAGTAAATTTTGTCGGATCGTCACGAAATTTGGTAGGCGAGTAAATGAGGCAAAGAGAATTTTTATGTTCGAACATGAGCCAAATCTGTCGTCGGGTTGCTGAGATATGGGGCCGCAAGATCATAGTTCGGGGGGAACCACTAGTTGTGTAGTTCTAAATGACGAATAGAGAGGGATCCAGTTTTTTTTTTCCTATTTAATCTAAAGGGTGGCGTGGCAACGAAATATTAAGTGGACCTTCTGATCATAAACATAAACAACTTTACTTTAATCGCCCAAAACATAGACGGTAGAAATAAACTTCGATTCGAAAGCAATTTGATGTCAGAAATTGGTTTTTGGAAGGGACTCTTATACTGAATATATTTCAATGCGAGTTTTTTTTTTGTTACTGAATTCTGTATTATGTACCTAGTTGTGTGCTATGTACCTACCTATATGCCATGATGATTGATCATAAAAGTCTGAAAGAGATCTTCTACAATAAATATCGGAGCTAGTAAAGCTGGACGAAAAAAAGTTGCTAGATACTTAAGTGTGGACGATAGCAACGTGGCGAGAAATTCAAAATTTTCACAGTTTTTTATATTTTGTAGCTAAACTGAAAAATTTTTGTTCAGCGATTTTTCGTTCGCGGCAATAAAACAGTATTCTTTTCATTATTGTAAACAACAGAACCACAATAATTCAGCCGATTATGTGTTCTGGTCTACGACAAGTTTTTTGGGCAGTGCCACTGCTTCGTAGACCACATAGTCGGCTGAATTATTGTTGTTTACAATAATGTTATTGCCGCGAACGAAAAATCGCTGAACAAAAATAACTCAGTTTAGCTACAAAATGGAAAAAACTGTGAAAAATTATATTTCAACGCTGCTATCTTCCAGCCTTAATTTAATTTACTTGACTACTTTTTTACTTTTAATAATATTAATTTAGATTTGACGTTCGATGTAAATATTTTTTTTTATTGCACATTGAATAACATCATTTGACTTTGACCGACAAAATATTAATGAGTAAAACCGTGATTTAATAGAAAAAAATTGACTTCGGCTTTGAAAAGATCTCTGGGTATGTCATACAAGGTACCTAACTGTTTTTACCCCGGTGATAGGGATCACAACCTAAATTTTTTTTTTGCTCTATGACGTTCCATTAATTTTTAAATTAACAAAATGTGAACGATGTGGCGGGAGAAAAGTATTTTTTAAATATCGTTTTCATTGACTTTCACAATGTTTTAACAACTCAAAAATATGTAAATGCACCTACACGCGCAAACATATTTTTAAAGAGCAAATAACAAAAACAGAAAAGTTATGAATTTTTTTCATATTTGAGGTTATAAAATAAAAATAGTTTTTTTTTCAACTTTTTTTATAGATTTGACATTCTGTTGACCGGTAAGTTACACCCTGTAAAAAGAGTTAGGTACTTTTGTAACACCTTGTATAACAAATGGGATTCAATACAACTATCACCCGTGTCTACTTCGACCAAGAGTATAAAACGAGTTTTAAGTTCCGATAAAAGTGTAGTTTAATTATGTATAGTGCTTGTGCAAATCCATCACTTTAAAACGTCTATTTGTAGTGTAAAATTTTCATTGCTAAGTGGCTACCCTTGAGAGCAAAGCCCATGAAAACAATTCCATTGTGTAGTTTTCCATCAAAGCTTGTTCAATGAGGATAGAAGGGGCAAAAAGTTACAACAAAAGAGACAAAGGAATTCTCTCTCTCGGATAGAAAGCAGTGCAATCTGAAGATAGATTGTACAATTATGCATTATTCAAGTTATTTTAAACATTTAGTTGCCTCCGCTTGTATCAACAATGTCTTATGTAGACTAAAAAAACTAATGCATTTGCATCTACGTAATGAGGTTAGAAAATTCGCAACGACAGTTCCTACATCTTTTTTTACCTCTTACAATATCCATTTTGGGAAAAAGTGTTATTTCTACCCACCCTACTTTACATCTACGTATTGAGATGATTTGTACAGTGTACGAGGGGAGATCAAAAAGTAGTGAGAACGACATACGTACTCCTTGGTAAGAAAAATAAATAAATACTGGCAGGCATAGCTCAGATACATTATTTGTAATATTAATAAAGAAAAAAAATCTTCGTTTCTCTTTTGTTTTTTTCTGAATGTAGTCGTTTGTTTGCTTTGTGTCGGAACGTGTTCTCGAAAATGGAGAAAAACGAGGTGCGGAGGTGCTGCCAGTATTTTTTTTTCTTACCAAGGAGTATGTCGTTCTCACTACTTTTTGATCCCCCCTCGTACTTGGCATCTTAAGTGGTCACTTCACCAATCCAGTGTGAGTAGGTATACTAGATGGGCTCGGATGCTGCAGTGCCTAGGACATAAGATCGTTCTGCCATCGATACGCAAAGAAAAAGAAGAATACATAAAAAAAAAAAATTATATTCACCCTATATTATTTGCAATAGGGCTCCGCAGTCTCAGCCAATAGGGTAGTGAATTGCACAGAGTGCAGCCAGAACAGATTCTAATTCAATTATGCAAGTTATTTCAATATCGAATCTGCGTACCGACGTCGGGTGCTATAGGAATGCGAAAAATAATCACGCCCCCGATATTGAATATTTCAGGGTTCTGCTGCGAATTGATTAAACCTCGTAAGTGCCATTGTACCTCGTGTTATGATAGTAATTAAGTAGGTAAAAAGTTTATTCATAAATAGACACTGTACTCGTACATACGATGATACCCAAGACTAAAAATACACAAGTAGGCAAGTTAAATTGTACAAAAAGAAAAGAGAGGAAAATGTTACTGTACTGCGCTTGTGAAAAGGACCCGACTCAGCATTTGTGTTACAGAGAAAGTACGTTATACCCCTCGTAACGCTGGTATTCTGCCGGGACCAAAGTAATTAACTAATAACTAAGTATAACCTAACTTAACTGTTAAAAATATAATGATACTAATAGATGGAACATACTTAAATAAAAATTTAAAGAGCCCATAAAAAGAATGTTGCAATAATTGAATTAATATAATACTTTTATGGAATATAAATAATCAGAACGAAATATAAATAATTCTGATACGAAGTCCCTAAAATTAGGGAGTCAAGCTAAAATTGAGCCTAAAGTTATTTTGAAATGCAAAGTAACGTGGAAGCATGATAACTATTTTATAATTACTGTTCCGAGGAACTAACATTTATTTTATATTTTCTTGTTTCGAAAGGAAGCCACTGGGTTTCTCGGAAAAATAATATTCTTGAAGGAGAACAAAAATTAATCCAGCACGCGTAAAGTCAAAGGAAAGTTATCTGGGCTGTGAAAGAAATCTTGAATATTTTTAAGTCAAACGAATTTTTTACTTGTGAGAGATAAAATCGTTGGAGATGACTGATTATTTTGAGTGCAAATAGTGACAAATAATCTTGAAAAGTAAAACAGTTTGCCCGAAAATATTTCGATATTAAGTGAATTTTATTTTAAACACTTTCTTTCTTTGATTTGCTGAAAGACTACAAAAACTTACTTTAGTCATAAAATAGTTTTTAATATTAGCTATCCCCTAAATTGATTCACTACGCCTTGCCGTGAAGTATTATGATTGATGGTGCGGGAGTGGTGCACGAGCCGGGTGGCAGCAGGGATTCTTTAGTGAAACGCCGTTGTTGGTGGTACAAGAGAGTGTGTCTATATTTGGGTTGTCTTTATATTTTATATTATTGAGTTAGAGCTAGGTCAGCGTTATGCGCTTATGTTGCAGTAATCCTAAAGTTACAGTGAAACCTTATAACTAATCATTTGCCTAAGCTACCATACTACAGCCGAAACACGTTTCACCGAGTTACACTTCACCTATGACGTCTCATCTAACCTCAGTAGAGCTAACGTTCAATTCATCTAATGTTTGTTTTAACTATAATCATCTAAATTCACACAATGACTACTAGTGGCTGGGATTGGTGGCCGCGTCATAAACCAAATTTTGACAGCGATTTCTGTCTGTGGTGCGTCTTATTTCAAACATTCATTCGCCTTGATTTCACAGATAAAAAAAGTAAAATAACTATCAAAATGTTGTCTCTAATTCCTGCTTGCAATTTAAATGTAAACTTGAACACATTTTAGAAAAAAATATGATTGATAAGTCCGACTTTAAACCTCATTATCTCGGAAACTATCGATTTCTTAGGCATAGGCCCGTAGGTAAATTGTTCGTTATGATGAGGACAATACGTGGTTTCCCGCCCTGTTGGCGGTCTTTTAACACCCTGTATTGGCTTGAGCCACTAGTGGTCGTTTATTAGTGGTAGCCATAATACTCGTAAAACTTGTCTACGGTTGCTCTTCTCTTAGGCTCGTAATATCAGTCACAGTTTAAACTTAGACCATAGATTAAACCTCGCATTTTGTATGAAAATTAATCGACAGATAGGGTTTAAGGTTTGACGATAGCAACGTGGCGGGAAATACAACATTTTCACAGTTTTTTACATTTTGTAGCTAAACTGAGCTATTGTTTTCAGCGATTTTTCGTTCGCGGCAATAACATAGTATTCTTTAAATTATTGTAAACAACAGAACAACAATAATTCAGCCGATTATGTGTTCAGCCGATTCGATCAAGGATAAAACTAGATACAACATAGAACTCTGAAATGTGTCTGGAAAAATAGATGCCCAACTGCCTTTGGGAGCTTATTTGCTCGTAGTCTATGCAATCAAAGTAAAACTATACACTAATGCAATAAGGTTGACATTCGAATATTAGACGTATGGTCGAAATGATGTTTCGTATTGTTCTATTGCTGATATCATTTGTTTCTGTGGGGACAAGTTTTTATTGTGATTTTATACGTAATGCGGGTTCTATTGGATTTAGTTCGGTGGTTCTGGTCATCAACAACTTGTCGTAAACTAGAACACATCATCGGCAGAATTAGTGTTGTTTTGTTGTATACAATAATGAAAATAATACTATGTTATCGCCGCGAACGAAAAACCGCTGAACAAAAATAGCTCAGTTTAGCTACAATATGTAAAAAAACTGAAAATGTTGGATTTCCCGCCACTTTGCTATCGTCCCACCTTAAACTAGCTTTTCTGGTTTAAACATTGACATTTGACATTACGGGTCATAATAGTTAAACGTTACGGAACCCTCCACCACCTTATCACCGTCTCGCTCAGTACCGCTTAAGCTCAATATTGCTTCAGGAATGGCGATTCGACGGCTCGCGATAAAGTGGGGCTTATCACTATCCCTGGGAACCAGCCACCCTGGTCTACCATCCCTAAATGAAAGTATAGAACTAGAGGCCAGACGGTGACACTGCCGCAGCATAAAATTGGAAGACGCAGAAGCTTTAGAATGTAATTACCCCAGCTGGCACGACATACACACAAGCTGTCCTATTCTGATTAAAAACCTTGTACAAGATGTTTTATCTCACGAAACCGGATGAACCATACTTGTGTGTGAAAATTTACATGCACAGCACTCGCTTTTGAAATTTGATCCAAAACTCCTATCTAAACGAAGAAATGATCTAGTGTGCGCTACATCTTTATTCACCCATACCTTTCCTCATGGTTTCTTTTGCTACCTTGGTCCTTACTTATATAATAAAATAAATAAAACACACAACATTTATTCACTTACAAGGCACAAATGTAAACTAGTATTATTCAAATGGCTCCAAAAACTCACTTATGATGAAACTGAAGACCTGTTAAAAACCAATAACTATTACCAACTAAACTGAATTTTATTAACGGATTAATTAATCTTAATCAACAAACACTACTAACACACCCTCTCACACTCACACATTCGCAAACACTCACTACACACCCCGCCTATTCTTTGTAGGGCTAGGCGGATACGCGCACGCACACACTCACATACGCTATTCACAGAGAGGACTCAAATTACCCCACACCACACACATTACCTTAAATCTTAATTTTTAATTATCTTTACCTCATTTAACTTTTCAAACCTTTATTCATCCAGCTACTGTTCGCTGGTATGACGCTTCGAAACAAATTGTACTTACCTACAAACGAAAAAATAAAACACGTCTGGTTTATAACACAATATAAGAAGGAGCCCCAAGTCCTAAGATACAGGCTCTGCCTAGTTTAGGAATTTGGGAGTTCAAATAGATATAACATATCCTGTACACTAGACATTTAAGACTGCTCTCATATTTTTTTGTATTTTGGTGTAATTGAAGCAAATAAAGATTTTATTATTATTATTATTATTATATTACATTGTGTGATTGCGTGTGTGTGTGTGTGTGTGTGTGTGTGTGTGATTGCGTGTGTGTGTGTGTGTGTGTGTGTATTGGTGTGTGTGTGCGTAAGCTCGGGAGCGCCCGGTTTCGGCCGAGCGCCGGCCGAGTCACTAGTGTTACTCAGGCCAAAATTATTCAATAAAAACTGTCAGCATGAAGGGCGCGCAACTGAGCTATTTTAGTTGAGCGATTTTTTGTCCACGACAAAATAAAATAGTATTCTTTTCATTATTGTAAACAACAATAATTCAGCCGATTAAGTGTTCTGATCGACAAAGCACTGCAGTGGCACTGCCCAAAAAACTAGTTTATGACCAGAACATAATCGGCTGAATTATTGTTAACAATAATAAAAGAATACAATTTTATTGCCGCGAACGACAAATCGCTGAACAAAAAAATAGCTCAGTTTAGCTTCAAAAAAAGTGAAAATTTTGAATTTTTCGCCACGCTGCTATCGTTCAACCTTAATGTTTTATAAAATGTAGTCACATGATGCCGACTTTCGCGTTTAGCCACCTTTGCAATATTTTCATACAATCGGTAGCATCATGCCGACTTTTTTTAAACTCCATACATTAGATCGCACCATGCCGACTTTTTTTAACAAATGCACTTTCACCAACATTTTTATTCTGTGCTACATACCACAGTCAGCCAGACCTTTTTGTTAGATTGTCACCCTTATAGCCCGCGCGATAAGAGTTACTATGGTGTAACCTAGCTTGTCGCTGACCGCACTAGGTGGAAGCGATAGATCATTCTACAGCTACAGGGATTTGTTCGAGTGGAGATTGGTTAGATCTATTTGTTTGTTCGTCTCTGAAACATTTTACCGTCTGCAATGAAACGTTGGTGAGATCTTGTGGTTACTTGAATTGAAAAAACTGTTGTATTGTATTGTAATCGTATGAGGTAGTGGCCACCCCTGGTGTCAGAGTTTTTAAGCCACCCAAAGGGTCTCTGACATGGCTTAACGATTGTTATTAATCAACAATAATCGAAACAACGAAAAAACTGTTAAACGGGGGATTATTATAAGATAACTAACTTTAAAGAAAGCGGGATAAAGTTAACGATGTAGTTATTTTTCTTTGATCCCTTTTGCGTTCTGGTTCTATCATCGATTTGCAATTTTAAGCAAAGTAGGTACGGAACGTTGGGGATCGAGTTGAAATGTTTGAACCATTCGGTTTTAAACCAAGAAGCATTGCTGTAGCACGCCGCAGCATATCGTAGCTCTACGTAGCACACTATAATATACCGTAGCAGATAGTAGCACACCGTAGCATACCGTAGCACACTATATCACGCCAACGTAGCAACTGTAGCACACTACTCCGTGCAATTTTAGTAGTTTTAAAGCCGAAGGTGTTTTGTTGCACTGGTGATTCTGAGCCAAATTACAAAATTTCATTCCAAAACGCGCGAAAAAAAAATTTACTTCTCCATACAAATGGTGTCGATTGGCGATAGCTGTTTGTATTGGAAAGTGTTTTTGTTTTTTGCTCGTTTTGAAGTAAAATTTTGGAATTTGGCTCAGAATCACGAGTGCAACTAAATACCTTCGGCTTTAAAACCACTAAAATTGCACGGTGTATATCACGCCGACGTAGCATCCGTAGCACACTATATCACGCTGACGTAGCAACCGTAGCACACTATATCACGCCGACGTAGCAACCGTAGCACACTATATCACGCCGACGTAGCAACCGTAGCACACTATATCACGCCGACGTAGCACCCGTAGCACACTATATCACGCCGACGTAGCAACTGTAGCACACTATATCACGCCGACGTAGCAACCGTAGCACACTATATCACGCCGACGTAGCAACCGTAGCACACTATATCACGCCGACGTAGCAACCGTAGCACACTATATCACGCCGACGTAGCACCCGTAGCACACTATATCACGCCGACGTAGCAACTGTAGCACACTATATCACGCCGACGTAGCAACCGTAGCACACTATATCACGCCGACGTAGCAACCGTAGCACACTATATCACGCCGACGTAGCAACCGTAGCACACTATATCACGCCGACGTAGCAACCGTAGCACACTATATCACGCCGACGTAGCAACCGTAGCACACTATATCACGCCGACGTAGCAACCGTAGCACACTATATCACGCCGACGTAGCAACCGTAGCACACTATATCACGCCGACGTAGCAACCGTAGCACACTATATCACGCCGACGTAGCAACCGTAGCACACTATATCACGCCGACGTAGCAACCGTAGCACACTATATCACGCCGACGTAGCAACCGTAGCACACTATATCACGCCGACGTAGCAACCGTAGAACACTATATCACGCCGACGTAGCAACCGTAGCACACTATATCACGCCGACGTAGCAACCGTAGCACACTATATCACGCCGACGTAGCAACTGTGACTTGACTTACTTGACTTAAATCCTGTTATCCCTCAGGAGGGACATAGGGCTCGAAGAAGTTTTCTCCACTTGGGACGATCTTGCGCAGTTGGTTCGAGGTCGTTCCAGTCCAGACCGACCTTCCGCGCTTCACTGGTGACCGATCGGTGACGTAGCAACTGTAGCACACTATATCACGCCGCCGCAGCAACCGTAGCACTCCGTAGCACATCCAGTAAGTCGTAAGTCGTTGCTCGTAAGTAAATAGTGGTTCGCCCCGAACTATGAACTCGCGACCCCATATCTCAGCAACCCCTCGACCGATTTGGCTCATGTTCAAACTTAAAAATTATCTTGGCCTCATTTACCTGCCTACCAAATTTCATGACGATCCGACTAAATTTACTCAAGTTATCGTCGAACGAACATTCATACATACAAACATACATACATACATACATACATACATACAAACGCCGGATTGTTCAAGTAGACTCGGAGAACTTCGCTCGCTTCGCTCGATCGTTCAAAAAATTTCCTTGATGTCAAGGTAACACAATTTCAATTTGCCTTAGTCCCATAATGCCCGACATCCATAAAGACTTCATTTCAGTTTTTCTTAATCTCAAAATTTGTCTTAGTCCCAATATTGCCACGTGTAACCAAAGCTTTAGTGGTGTCTTCATCCTAACGATCGGCTAATATTTTATGTATTACTGCTCTCTCTCCGATTTTATTGGACACGTCCAATACTGAGTCAAATGTAGCGCAGTTAGTTTACACACTTAAGGCTCGGTATAAGGCTAACTAGCGCCACCAATGTTGAAAAAATCATATCTCCCTTCAGAAGAAGTTTCTGACAAAATCCTAAGATGAGCTCATGCGCCATGCTTTTCTAGATTTTTAAGTGTCGATACCCTCTTCGAAATTTACTTTTAAGCTAAAACGGCCGTTTTTGGCGGTTATCGAATTTTTTTTAGCTTAAGACTAGAAATTGAGTTGGGTACCTACACTTAAAAATCTAGAAAAGCATGGCGCATGAGCTCATCTTAGGATTTTGTCAGAAACTTCTTCTGAAGGGAGATATGATTTTTTCAACATTGGTGGCGCTAGTTAGCCTTATACCAAGCCTTAATGAGCTGTTTTCAAAGAACAAATTCAAAGCAGTTCATAGATGGCGTTTACAGGCGTGGCCATAGAAGAAACCGGAATACGGCTGTCAAAATTATTCTGTGCTAGGCGAAATTTGACAGTCGTATACCGTATGGCCACGTCTGTGAACGGCTCATTGTACATGTAAGATTTTGCAATCCTATTTTTTTTTTGTTTATTTAAATTCTTATTAAATTAATCTTATGTTTTACATACAATCTCAGCAAACTGTAAGGCAGTTTGTTGGCGATGCGTTCTAATTTTATTACATTTTTTTTTTTTCTAAATATCCGAGCGCATTAGGCTTTAGGTTTTTACAGTCAGTGATTCTCTCGGAAACGCCTTTTTCTTCTATTAACACTCTTGTGGCGCTTGCGGTAAGAGCTACCATGAGGTATAGCCCAGGAAACGAACGAAAAATAGAAAAAATAATTCGTGTAAAGCCAAATTTTGGCACAGTTGTAGAGGAAAGTGTCCTGAACAACATACTAAAAGTACTGATGGGTAGGGGGGGAGCTAAGGGGGGGAGGGGGGTGTAAAGGTCCCTTTTTTCAGTTTTTTGTAAATAACTCGAAAACTGCATCCTATAGCAAAAAATAACCAATTACTGAATTATTCTACATAAAATTCTCTACAAAATATGTTAACTTTTTTTTTCTAGATCGATAGAATAAGGAATAATGGCGGGAAAATGATTTTGTTGTCGCTTCAGTATAGGCCCGATTGTAAGCGAAAGTGCGACATCGCTCTGGTGTCGTGGGTTTTGGGACCACGAAGCTGATTGGGGGTTCAAAAGACGCGTCTTGACGAGGGCTACACAATAAAACAAAAACTTTTGAAAAAACTTAAAAACTGTTTGTTTTTTAATCGAAAGAATTAAAATAATGCGGTCGTTTTTTGCCCGATTTTGGTGAGAAAAAAAATCATATCTCGAGTCTCGTTCTCGCTACGGTGACGTGCGCGCGCGCTCCAGTGACTAAGGCTGGTATTAATAGTCCTCTGAGATCACCTACTTGAGATCGGTCTCAAGTAGGTGAACTCAGAAAACAAAAATCACCGACTTGAGACATTGGCTTATTAATAAACCTATCTTAGGCGCGAACTTGAGTCCTCGATTTGAGTAAAGAATGAACTATTTGAACGAATGATACCATTTAAAGTTCAAAATGTGGTCAAACAGCTTAAACCCAACTCAAAAGTACTAGGCGCCCATACATTATAAAGAGACTATTCGAAAAGGCACAACCTGAGTTTGGCCTCCTTTTGGTCCATAAAATTGTCCATGGTCCGGTGTTATTCAGTTGTCAACTTTTCATTTCTATAATAGTCCAGGATTCCACAAACATAAAAGTGATGTTACAAGATATAACACGAACTCTACTCCAAATAGGTACTCGATTATAATAACTAGTGGTTCACCCCGAACTGTGAACTCAGGATGACTAACTTTTTGCTAACCCCATATCCACTCTTCGTCCGATTTGGATTTGGATGTTAGAATTTTAAAATTCTTTTAATTCCATTAAGCCGCCTTTATATTTTTATGACGACACAATCATTCATACATACAAACATACAAACATACTTCGATCGCTCGTTCAATATGACGACACAATTTTGTAGCGGCACCCTGGTCTAGACAAAAAGGAACAGATCTGACTCGCTTCAGCCATTTTTATACAGCATTGTTATTCGTTACTTTGGCAACAGAGAGCATGATCTTGAGTGAGTAACTCAGCATATTAATAAAGCAGCGCTTACTTGAGACCGATCTCAAGTCCTCGACTTGAGTCAAGAATGAACTAATTCAACGACTTGAGTAAAGAATGTACTAGGCTACCATACATTAGAAAGAGGCTAGCCACAACCTCAGTTTGACCTTCAAAGAGGTTCGTAAGGTAAACAACTTTTTTCACGCTTTTCAGAACTGTCGAATAAAAGAAAAAACTTTTTCTACTGTCAAATATCAGTCAAACTACGAAAATAATTATTATAAAAATGTCTCGTAAATTCTTGTGATTTTCAGTATATTGAACGTTTTAGTCGGTTATGGATAATAAGTGGCGCCAGAGAGGTTATTTTCAATATTTTGGCCGAAAAATACCATGCCGGAAACTTCCAACAGAGAGCTTCAGTTCATTCGAGCTTCCGTTTTTCGAGCTTCAGTACCTAGAGGACCCAGTTGGATGACCTGACCGGACCGGACCCAGTTGGATGAAACGAGTTGCTGACAAGACAGGTATTTATTCACGATTATTGTATAAAATATACATAGTTCACGATACAAGTTACAGATATCGTCTAGTTCACGATACAAGTTACAGATATCGTCAGTTAGGTCTTTAAAATACCCCATCATCAACGTTTTTTGCGCATTTAATATAACTTTAGAGGTTATGTTTACGTAGAGAAAGTAGTAATTTGCCAAGCGAATTTATAATAAATTATAGAGCGACTGCAAACCTAACGTTTGATCGTTGCGCACATCATTCTACTACATTAATGTTTTATTTTGATTACAGGAAAATCAGAAAGTACCTACTGTCCGACGCATAATCGACGAAGTTAGGGCGTTATGATAGGATGGATAAAAACCAAGGCAATTTTAAAACACCAGCTTTGGTCTCGAAACCTGGAATAATGTGTGGAGAATGAACACATAAAATGAGGGGAAGAATACTCGACTCAGCGCAAATTCAAGTCAGGTGTAGAAATTTTAGATGATGATTAGGAAACAATATTGTATTAATAAATATGTTACAACTCTCCCAGGCTTGTTTATTTTCCAATTAGAAAAAAAATAGATTATTATGTAACATTAATGAAGGTCTTCCCTATTCAGATTTATCTTCAAGTATCAACTTAATTTACTGAATACCTACTACCACTACTCGTATGAATGATACCACACCCTCAAGTTTTCCCTACTATATCCGCTTTATATTTTATGCATGCCTAGTAACCTCTATGGTCCAACTGGGCTTTGAAGGCCGGCAAATTGTCTTAAAAAAACTAGGTACGAGTAAAGAGGTTTGAATTGTATGTTGTGCTGCCATCTACATGATATGTATCATACTACATGAATCTTTCTGTCACCAATCGCCATATAAGAGATTCCGGATGTTTATGCACGCCTAATACCTTCAGACCATTGACATGACGTCATTCACGTTACAGCACTCAAATTCTATTGAACACACGACAGCACGTCAAAGTGTACACTTTTGTTGTAAAGTCGCCCGTAACGTAACCGAGTAGAGTACTAGCGTGTAAAGGTCGACGTGTTGTCGTGTGTACGTGCGTTTCACGAAATAATTCCCTTGGATTGTACAAAAATAGTCCCTATTACATTGTAATAAGAGTTTCGTCAAGGGAACTCTTTCGTGAAACGCAATAGTGCTCGGATTTTCAGTAAGGAAAGAGTTAAAATATACTTTCTGCTTTTTTATTAGTGTGTGGTGTAGTTTCTTACAAGATTATGGGAGCCTGCAAATAGTAGTTTTTCTTTGAAATTAAAACTTAATTTTGACAACACTTCTGTATTTGGCCAAGTACAAGCTCGTAGCTTCTGATTCTACCATGCCTTTGTAGGTAGTATTTGAGTTTTAGATGGTGACGCGGTGGTGGCATAATGGGTAGAACAATGGACTCGGAATCGAGGGATCCTGGTTCGAGTCCCGATGAGGGCATGTACCCTACCCATGACATTAATTTATTTCAAAGTCACATACATACCACTCCCTGACTGTGAAGGAAAACACCGTGAGGAAACCGGAGCGTCTGAGGCTATATACCAAACTAAACTCAAACTTAGTACCAGCTTATTTTTTTAAACCTCAGCTCTTCGGAGTTCTTGCTTGGTAATATGAATGTGGGGCTCTGAACTGCTGGAGTTTTGCAGCTCGAAGAACTCGGGCTGGTAGAAACACATTTCTGGCTAGTCATAGCGATGTGGTAGAGGTGCCGGTCGAATGACGACGACAAATTATTTCACACCACAAGGTCCCTTTCCACGTAACTTCCGATGTCGACGATGGTCCTAAGTATATTGTTAAGATACAACTTCTTGCGGTAGGTTCGCTTTGAATGCGCGCTGACTAAACATCATTTTTGTATATTAATTATCAAAGAAAATAACTCCCCTTCTTGCTTTGCGTAGTCGGGTAATGAAAAACACGAACTTGAGTCGGCTATCGCCTGCACTTGGAAATGACAGTCGTAAGTCTGGTCTCAAGTAGGTGAACTCACGTAAGATTGTGTCTATTAATATGCCAGCGACTCCGGTCTCAAGTAAGTGATCTTACAGCTTCTTAACATTTTATGCATGCCTAGTACTCTAAACCACGTTGTATTGAAATTGAGACGGCACGGACTGTCAAAAGATGAATGACTCACTCAATTCCGAGCTCAAGTCGGCTCTATTAATATGGCTTCGACTCAAGTAAGTCGACTCACTCAAGTAAGTCGGCTAATGTCAATGTCAATCTCAAGATCGTGTCTATTAATAAGCAAACAGCTACTCAAGTTTGACATTACCCAAGGCTTGACATTTACCTCCTTGAGATCGATCTCAAGTAGGTGAACTCAGACGACTATTAATACCACCCTTAGTAATTTAAAAATATCAAAACGATGGCGTCGTTGTCTAATATTGTGAAGTGCAATAACTGTAATATTGTAATTGATGAAGTGCTATGCTTTATTCAAAATAAACTTGAAGTAATGGACAGCGAAGCTATAGTGCAAATTTGTAGCTCAAGTTTCTCTGATAAAGATATAGATAGGGCAAAATCTTTGTTATTCCAATCAGTGCCAACAAAAAGACGCAAAATCAACCGCAAAAAGGAGGGAAAACAAATGAGAAATCTAGAAGACATGATCTTAGTATTTCAAGAGACCGATCCAGAATTGATTCCGGTATTTGTTGTAAAAGATCTGCACAAATTACCGCCCGTTACATTTAACCATGTAGATGTAACCCGGCTGTTAAAGGACATCCTGGTATTGCAATCGGAGGTAAATCGCCTGAAGGAGCATAGTGTTACGCAGGATCAGTTGTGTGCACTAAAGGTTGAATTGCAAAATGTTTCGATCCCAAACCAAACGGCCAATTTACGACACGATTACTTTGTTAATAAACGGAGAGGAGGGTATAACGTAATGGACAGCGGGCCGGTTGGCTTGCTATCGGACTTAGGCGGCGAGCAGGAGGAAAACAATGACAAAAGCATGTCGTCTACCTCTTTTGCGTTGCTATGCGGTAATATACCATCATCGCCTACATCGCTCCCACCAAAAACAAAAGACTCCTGCAACGACCCCATGGAACTAGTAGGTAAACAAAATCCGGTACAAGTTATGTCATCGACCGAAGCGTGTGACGTAGAAACAGGTGATGCGCGCTGTAGTGAATCACGACGCAAGACTCCTGTCCCCGTTAAAAAACACAGTAAGTCGCCAGCAAACCCGACTGCGAATAAAAGTGTGAATATGGCGGATTTACTAAAGGATGGCCGTGAATGGAAGAAAGACAGTCCAGATAAAGAGTGGATTCTAGTGCAAAAACAAAGGCACCGCAACCGATTCGTCAGCCAAGTAGGCACATCAAAAAACGAGACTGAATTTGTAGCCGCTCAAACCACTGTCCCACTTTATATATCAAACGTTGATAAAAATACCACCGCATGCCAAATCAAAGAGTACATAACCAGCAAAACAAATGCATCAGTGATCCTGGAGAAAATTAATATGAAAATAGAGAGGCAACATAACGCTTTTAAAGTGCTTGTGCCTAAGTCACAGGTCTCAACGTTTATGGCTGATAATTTTTGGCCGGAGGGAATCAATTTCAGGCGTTTCGTCCCATTCAAATATAGAAATCTAGACAATGACAATGCCAATACAACTGAAGTATAATTTTGACCCACAAATATGAATAATACCTACTCTAAACTTCTCAGTTTCAACTGTAAAAATCTGAAGAGTTCTTTAGACGATGTAAGAAATTTTTGTAACACAATGGATGTCATTGCTCTGCAAGAAACATGGCTACTACCTAATGAAATACCAATGATTGGCAGCATACATCCGGATTTTGAATACACAGGCAAATCAGCTGTTGACGTGGGAGCCGGGCTGCTGAGGGGAAGACCTTACGGAGGAGTGGCGCTGCTGTGGCGGAAGGGTCTGTTCCAGTCGGTGTCAGTAGTGAAATGCGTTAGTGATAGACTATGTGCAATAAAGGCTGTCTTTCAGGATAGAAGTGTACTCATTATAAATATTTACATGCCCACTGACAGCTACAAAAACTTACCTGATTTTACCGAATGCCTAAGTGAAGTGACTGCAGTCGTCGACAGTCAGGGTATCGAGTCTGTATTTATTCTAGGCGATTTTAATGCTAACCCTACGGAGCGTTTTGGGAAAGAGCTCATAAAATTTTGTGCAGAACAACAATGGATTTGTGTGGACACGGATATGATTGGTGTGGACTCAGGTGCGTACACATATGTCAGTGACTCAAACGGGGCTCGTAGCTGGTTAGACCATTGCGTGGCCACACAATCAGCGTGGTTTACCATAAAACAGGTTTCCATCATGTATGATGTGTTTTGGTCTGATCACCTACCATTATTGATTGAATGTAACTGGAATTTAATTAAAGCCAAATATGACATACGTAAACAAGAACGCAATACTGTAATTTGGGGAAATATACAGCTAGAACAAATAGACTCTTATTTCCACTTATGTAATAATAAATTAAAGCTAATAGACTTTCCAAGAGAATTTGACTTGTGTAGTGACAAAAAATGTAATAATAATGACCATAAAACTATATTGGACAAAATGTACCTTGGCATTGTAAATATATTGAGTGAGTCAGCAAAAGAGACTGGCGTGTCTAAAAAAGGAAATTGTAAGGGAAATGCCGTGGTTGGCTGGAATAAACATGTACATAGTGCTCACAGGGAGGCTCGGGAATTTTTTCATAATTGGATTTTAAATGGGAAACCGAAACAAGGAAAATTTTATGATGCCATGAGTCGCAGTAGAAAAGTTTTTAAATCTAAACTTAAATGGTGTAAAAAAAATCAAGACCAGATTAAGATGGATATCATAACATCACACAGAGTAAATAAAAATTTTCAAAAATTTTGGGTCGAAACAAACAAATTGAACCCCCGAGCGAGCCTCCCTGTCAGCGTGGAGGGCGTGTCCGATGCGGAAGGTATAGCCAACATTTTTAAGGACCATTTCAAAGTTAAATCTCCCCTAGAAACCATAAATAACGGTACGAACAATGGTACGGAAAACTGTGAAAAACTAAGCGTACGTTTTTCTTCGCAAGAAATAGGATTTATTATTAAAAATATGAAGCGTGGTAAGTCACCAGGCCACGATGGCCTTAGTATTGAGCATCTACTGCACGCAGGTGTGCACCTGCCTCGCGTTCTGTCTATGTTCTATACCCTGTGCATCGGGCATGCCTATCTGCCGCCTGATCTCATGAAGACTATTGTCGTGCCGGTGATTAAGGATAAAACGGGAGACGTATCTAGTAAAACTAATTATCGCCCGATTTCGCTAGCCACTATCTTAGCCAAGGTCTTGGATAAATTACTAGATAACCAACTTGCAAAGCATCTCAATATTCATCATGCTCAATTCGGTTTTCAACCGGGTCTATCAACTGAAACAGCAATACTTAGCCTAAAACATGCAGTAAAATACTACACAGACAGAAAATCACCGGTTTATGCATGTTTTCTTGATTTGTCAAAAGCTTTTGATCTGGTCTCGTATGATTTGCTCTGGAAAAAACTTAGAGATACTAGTATGCCTAAAGAATTGTCATCTGTTCTGGGTTATTGGTACGACAACCAGGTTAATTTCGTGAGATGGGCCGAAGGTCTCTCGGATGCGTATAGGCTGGATTGTGGGGTGCGGCAGGGGGGATTGACGTCGCCCAGACTTTTCAACCTCTACGTAAACGAGCTAATTGTCAGACTCAGCAGACAACCTTTCGGATGCCAGCTCGGGGACGGTACATGCATAAACAACATCAGCTATGCTGACGATATGGTGCTGTTGAGTCCGTCAATCAGCGCGCTGAGAAAATTATTGGGTATCTGTGAGGAATATGTAACTTCACATGGTTTGCTGTACAACGCCAAAAAAAGTGAATGCATGGTCTTTAAGACACGTAGTCAAATGCCCAGCCATGTGCCACCAGTAAAACTAAATGGCGTGGAGTTAAATGTAGTAAGGCAATTTAAATATCTAGGCCACATACTGACAGACGATTTAAAAGATCATGCAGACATTGAGAGAGAGCGCAGGTCAATGGCTATAAGGGCGAATATGCTTGCCCGCAGATTTGCTCGTTGTTCTAAGCAAGTAAAAATAACCTTATTTAAAGCCTACTGCCAGAGTTTCTATACGAGCAGTCTGTGGGTAAGATATTCGCAAAAAACGCTGGATGTATTGGAAATACAATACAATAATGCTTTCAGGATACTTTTGCGGCTACCGAGGTACTGTAGTGCATCAGGGATGTTCGCGGAGGCTCGTGTAGACTCTTTTCAAGCAATCATGCGAAAAAGGGCAGCATCTTTGAGGTACAGACTGAGGCGAAGCGGCAACAGTATCCTGACTGCCATAGCAAATGACTTGCAGTGTCCGTTTATACGGCACTGGATAAAAATACATGTTGAGAGGAAGGAGACGAAGAAGATAAAATAAATTAGGTTTTAAGTTTATGACATGAAAATAATTTTGAATTTTGTATTTTAATTTTAATTAGGTTGTAAGGTATGACATGAAAATAATTTTGAATTTTAATTTTAATTAGGTTGTAAGGTATGACATGAAAATAATTTTGAATTTTAATTTTTAATGTAATATTTATGCTTGTTTATTTAATGTAATAGAATGTTATTTTATTGTATGGACATATTAACTGGTCTGAAATAAATTATTTGAATTGAATTGAATTGAAAACAAAATAATATATTGAAAAATTTTAAATGTTATCTTATAGATATAATTTTGGACTATATAAAAAAAAATTGGAGGTGCGTTTCACTGATGGGTTATTCAGAAGTTGTAGTTTGGTGATGCAGAGTTTACGCGCGGAGAGCTCTAAATATGGCGTTGAGAATGGAATCAGGTGCCACAGGGTCGTTGGTGGTCACTGGTTTTAGGACCATCGTCTCCTCTGGTCCAACCCCATTAGGTAGGTGGTAGGGATTTTCCGAATCATTGTTGTATCTGTAAGTATTTAGGTCAAATGCACCGTCACTACCGCGCTCACGCACTAAGCTCCGCGTCATGAAGGTACAACTTCTGAATAATTTATCAGTGTTACGCACCTTCAATTTTTTTTATATAGTCCAAAATTATGTCTATTAGGGGAGTTTTTAATTTTTTCGATATCTTGTTTCGTTTTTGAGATATGATTTTTTTCTCACCAAAACCGGGCGAAAAACAACCGCATTTTTCAATTTTTTTCGATTAAAAACAGACAGTTTTTAAGTTTTTTCAAAAGTTTTCTTTTTATTATGTAGCCCTTGTCAATACGCGTCTTTTGACACCCCAATCAGCTACGTGGTCCTAAAACCCACGACACCAGAGCGATCTCGCACTTTCGCTTACAATCGGGCCTATACTGAAGCGACAACAAAATCATTTTCCCGCCATTATTCCATATTCTAACGATCTAGAAAAAAAAAAAAGTTAACCTATTTTGTAGAGAATTTTATGTAGATTAATTCAGTAATTGGTCATTTTTTGCTATAGGATGCAGTTTTCGAGTTATTTACAAAAAACTGAAAAAAGGGACCTTTACACCCCCCTCCCCCCCTTAGCTCCCCCCCTACCCATCAGTATTAGTATGTTGTTCAGGACACTTTTCTCTACAACTGTGCCAAAATTTGGCTTTACACGAATTATTTTTTCTATTCAGCATTTTTTGGTCTTCGTTGCTCAGGCTAGTAACCTAATTTATCGCTGACTATGCTCCGCCAAGATACTGTCCCAACGCAGTTTGCCAATGTAGCGACGACTGCCTCTAATGTACGATTGTACTTCATCAATAATGTATCTGCGCATTATACCCGTGTAAAAATACTTGGGCTGTATCTGGCCCTTCACACAAATATAATTAGGCCGCTGGCTGGCTGGACGCTTTTTGGACGGATTAATTATTACGTTTTTTTTTAGTCACTTACACTAACATTTAAAAAAATGTCTTAAAACCTACGAATAAATCCCGCACATGTCGAAAGTGGTTGTTTTATTCTTGTGCGGGTTTTATTTCTAGAATCTGGAATCTACGCCTTAGGTCCTAAGTTTTTTTTTCTTTAGCGGCGTTAGTGCCTTGGCCATCAGCTTAAGCAGCTAAGTGGATATGCCTAAGAGCCCTAACCCAAGGCGACTTTTTGTAGCGATGCAATAGCGATGCTGTCGCGCGTTAGTATCGATACAGTCGCGATGCGGTTGCTAGCTGTGTGCCCTCGCCCACGGTAACCACGTTAATAGCGCAGCACGTTAGTAGCGCGTTGGCATCGCTTCTGTAGCGCGTTGCGTTGCGTTAGTAGCAATGCTGTTGGGCGAGGGCTCTCCGTAATGCTTTTTGCCATGGCTAGCAATTTCCCCCGACTTCGTCAGCGCTGACATCGATGACGGGAAAAAATATAGGCACGGACATAGTCACTGGCAGAAGCTACTCAAACTATAAACCTGTCACAGTTCTGACACCGTTTCAAATAAAGCGTAAACAACAGCAGCCGTGACCTACATATTAATTAAAAGGATGTTATTTATTACACGCACCCCTGGGGCCTTAGCCTGTAACGCAATGGTGCCAAAATTGGCTCCCAGTTGACAGCTTCAATAACGATTTATTAATGCTGTCGGTCCTTTTAACGGTTTCATAGTACGGCAAAGAATATTCTGATTCTAATTCTTTCTTATTAGTTCTCTGGTTGTTGGAGAAAAACGAGGAAACCCCGGTTTTATCCTTCTGCTGGGACACCATTGCGTTACAGGCTAAGGCCCCTGGTTGTTAGACTAATAAATTAAATCACACGTCATCTTCTCTGCGAAGCGCTTATGAAATAAGGTGCCTCGTACGTAACTGATTAATTAATTTGCATTGAAAATAATTAGATTTTTTAATTATTGGCGCAACGAGGAAATACCTAACTTTTATTAGAAGAGTGAACACGCTAAGAAGACCTACGAGTGCAATGAATGACGCGCTAAACAGTGTGCGTGTTCTGTAAAAAAAACGGTTTATTCGCGGGATTTTTATTTTTTCATTTTTTATGGCAAAATATTGCACAACCCTTGGTCACTAAATGTGTATGACGGAGGTCGAGACCAAGTCCACTCGCGCATGTTCAACAGTGTTGAACGAAGCGTGAATTCGTCCTTCGTGCAGTTTTCAGGATCCACTTGATTAGTCTGTCAAAATCGGTCTGATATTTTCCTCCGCACTTACTTAGGTATAAGTGAGTGCGGAGAAAAATGCCAGAATTTTAACCCTGAATTTCTTTTGTCCACAGAGACATGCACGCGACAGTCTGCCTGGGACGACCGGGTCTCTGCGACCACATGAAGCCTGCCAGCGGAGCTGACCTCTTGAGATACTTGAGGAGGGTTAATTTTACTGGTAGGTACATAAGTAGATAGTGAGCTATCGAAAACCAGTGTAATTTGAATCGTGAATACTAGATTTTGCCCGCGACTTCTTTTGTGCAGGCTTCGAAAAAAGTAGCCTGTATGTTTTCCCTGATTTTTTTTTTTTTTCAATAAACGGTAATTTGTGTATCATTCTGGTATCTCTTTTGCTAATTTTATCCAAATCCACCTAGCTTTTTCAGCGTAAAAGAGTAACAAACAGGTAGAATGCATACCCAGTGGCGTAACTAGGGTGGGGCAGGCAGGGTACGTGCCCTGGGCGCCATTTCAAGGGGGCGCCAAACAGCAACTCGTAAATTCAAAATAATCCAACAATTTACTTCAAATTATCGGACGAGTCAGTCATGGTACTGTACTAATTTATTTAAATAATTAAAATAAGAAAAAAAGCAAAACATAGGGACATGGCAGAGGTACATAAAAATTGAATGGCATAAACATGTTTTTACAATAATTATCCAGCGAGGAAACAGGTCTCCCTTTTTGTATGGAGCAGCGGCTACCCGCGTTTCCTAAATTTTGCGCGGCGTGAGATTTTTTAATAATCAGAAGTAGAATAGTTAATGTCCTATTTTTGTCTTGCATCGCCACCACTGAAAAAGATAAACGAAGGGGCGCAATTACGATGCTTGCCCTAGGCGCGATTTACCACGGTACGCCACTGTGCATATCATGAAAGAAGTAACTTGAGACACCACGTGGTTTGACGATTTAAAAGTCTCTAGCGGTATGAGGTCTGACAACGCGGGAAGGGCCGCAAGGGACGAAGGGAGGCGAAGGGAGACGCGGTCAAGTCTCTTCTTTCGTGGCGCGTATTGTACAGTATACACACTCACAATGTCTTGTGAATAAAATATTAGTGGAATCTATCGCGTCCATCCTATTAGAGTGTCTCAAATTATTGTGGGACTGTTTGAAAACCAGCGCTGTAGTTAGTCATGTAACTACAGCAACCGCTGAAACTATCCCATTTGCCACAACCGCGGATATACAAGGTGTTACAAAAGATGCTAACTCTTTTTACAGGGTAATATCACCCGGTGATAGGGATCACAACCTAAATTTTTTTTTTGCTCTACGACGTTCCGTTGATTTTTAAATTAATAAAATGTGAACGGTGTGGCGGGAGAAAAGTATTTTTTAAATATTGTTTTCATTGACTTTCACAATGTTTTAACAACTCAAATCTTTGCAAATGCACCTACACCCATAAACATATTTTTAAATTTGAGCTAATACCAAGAACAAAAAAGTTATGAAAAAACAATATTAAGGTTATAAAATAAAATTTGTTTTTTTAAACTTTTTTTTACAGAATTGACATCCTGTTGACCAGTAGGTTACACCCTGTAAAAAGAGTTAGGTTGTTTTGTAACACGTTGTAAATTTATATAAGTTGTTTTGTTGTAATTTTGTGGCAATATGTAAATCGTATTTCATTGGTTTTCGCAGGCCTAAGCGGCGATGAGTTTCGGTTCGACAACAACGGCGATGGGCCGGCTCGGTACAACATCCTGCACTTCAAACAGGAGTCTAGAGGCGTCTACCGCTGGATGAAGGTCGGAGAGTATCTTGATGGAGAGCTGGAGTTGAACTTAGACGGTGAGATGGTAGATCTAGGTTTCATAACTCTATTTCAGGGTGCCAATGCGCCAAAGAGAGTCCCGAATGAGATTTCTTATTTATCGTAATTCCCTTGCAGAATCTTAAATGCAATAGTTGGGACAAAAAGGTACTATTACGAAACTGTTTGTGGAACTGTTATGGCACAAAAAAATGTAGGCAGGCAACTGACTAGCAAGATGAACTAAGTGCAATAAAAGAATGAATGAAAATGACCAAAACCGAAAATGATGGTGTGTTTTTAAACTTAAACTTTCATAAGCACTGCACATTTTTATATCGATTTATTGGTTTCACTTACTTTTATTTTGTCGGAATAGCCAACATGTTTCGACCTCGTCCGGAAGTCTTAGTCATGGAGGTGTAAGTGAAACCGGTAATTAAATCGATATAAGAATGGTGTGTATTCGATAAGTTCTTTGAGCCTAATACAGTCGTTGAATTTCCCAGAGGTCCAGTTCAAATGGCAGGAACGTCGTCCGCCCGAGTCTGTCTGCAGCGCGGAGTGTGAACTTGGACAGGCTAAGCAGTACGTGGAAGGGGAGAGTTGCTGCTGGCATTGCTTCAACTGCACACAATATGAGGTAACAGGCATTTGAGGTAGCAATATTACAAACCTCTAAAATAAATAACGGTGGGCCTAAACGAGATCCTTTAGCAACGCTAGAAGTAAATTTATAAATTTTCTTAAATTTTTGCGGTCATAAAATCACACATTCGATGGATTTAAATATTAAGGTCACTACCTCCTCGTTACACAACTTAACTGTATATTTTCTGCCTGAGTTAATTAATAACAAACATTTAGTAGTGGTAGGTGGGATAAAAAGTATTAAAATCACCATCATCGTTATCAAAATTTCATCATCCCCATCTGAAATTATATTTTTGGAAATATTGCTTGTTTGCCCCTTGCCACCTTATTAGACCCAAATAAGCCACAATAGGTACTAACAAGCCTTTTTTGCCCTACAGATTCGATCTCCATTAGTAGAGACAGCTTGCATGGAGTGTCCACGAGGGGCGCTCCCCAACCCTACCAGAACAGAGTGCAAGTCAATACCGGAGGCCTACTTGCGGCCGGACTCGGCGTGGGCCATCGGTGCTATGACCTTCTCTTCCGTAGGGATATTGTTGACCGCGTAAGTAAAGACAAAAAAGTTTACACAACATGATCGCTGGTCTTGGCCTTTCTAGGTTTATGAAGAGTGTAAAACCGAGCTCTGACAGACACTGCTCTGACAAGACACTGCTCTAATATGATTCAACTCGGAAATTTTTTAAAATTATCATGTCTGTAGAATGGAAGTGTCAATCATAGATACCGTAGGCCACGAGACATTTTGATAGTAGTCTGTTTAGCTTCTAAAGCCTCAAGCTAAGTGTCAAGATACCAACAACAATATTTAGACACATTCACATTCAAATCTTTGTAGCTGTCTCCTCTTTTACAAAACAATTTTTAGATTTATTATTTTTGGTAGCACTTCATATTTTGAGTCATTAATTGAAAAGTGACAATTATTTTGCTATGATATGTTCCTAAACTATAAGTTGTTCACCAGATTCGTCTGCTACGTGTGGGTCCGCAATGCCTCTACCCCTGTGGTCCGAGCCAGCGGACGAGAGCTCTCCTATGTGTTGCTGGCCGGCATTCTAATGTGCTATCTGGTCACATTTGCGCTGGTCTTTCGCCCAACCGACATACTGTGCTCTATACAGAGGTGAGTGACACACCTAAGTAACCTTTTAAATAAGGAACACCTGCATGCAAGATAGAATTATAAATGGGCCTAGATACAATCCTTGGGCAACGCCAGAAGTAAACACTCTCCTATTTGTTGCAGGCTCGCATTCTCATGTGCTACCTACCTGGTCGCGCAAAAAAAATCAAATACCCCGACATTTTAGTTTCAAATTAGCATAATCTCTTAAACGGCTGACTGAACCGATTTTAATAAAACATCCTTGTCTTAACAGGTATCAATTTACACCTCTTTTTGGGTCGGGGGTTAAAAATAATAACACTTCCGAATAGGCAAACTATAATAATCATAATAAATCATTTATTTCGGATACCAGTTCCATATTTGTGTTAGTAGTCTCAATTTATATCTTTATTAAAACTATGTTAGAAAAATACTTAATATTTTATATTGACATTTTTACATTAACGTATGTGTTTTTATGACATGCATCTGCATCCAGTGATGCCATATTGGGCAGTCAGGCCTGTCTTCCAATTACCTGCAGGAAGCAAACTATGCATCACACAGATGACAGCACGTGCCGCAATAGAGCCGAACGTGAATTAGTTTATAATTATAAAGCACACACGGCGATAGTTGGGCTAACTTGTGTCCTAATTAAATTCTAGCGGGCAATCGGCCACAAAATAAGGCTGCGTCTAAATTAAAAAGCTAACAAAAATTACAAAGAGGTAATCCGTTAGACTGGTCTTATATTTTGTCGATAATATAGGTAACCCGCCATAGGGCATTGAAAAATAATTATCTTCTAGAAGACAAACCAACAAATATAATCCAAAAGCTCACTTCTTCTTCTTAGGGTGCCTCTCCGACTCAGCAAAGGTTGGCGGTCAGCTCCGCATATATCTATTTTTTCACTGAACTTTGCCACTTGACGCTGTACCTACTGTCTCATTTGCGAAAGACCTATATCTAAGCAATACTCACAGACAAATTAGAAAAAGCTAACGTTTTAAAGAGAACCCACGAATTGTTACCTTACGTTTCGCTCTCATAATTTAAACTCCGCTTGAACTAACGTAAATTAGTTTTCTGTGTGCGGTGGTGGTGGCCTAGTGGTTGAACATTGGATTTGAAAGCGAGAGACCCAGGTTCAATTCCCGGCGCAGGAATGTACCTATGACTTTGTTTCTTTCCAATGTTACGTAGGTACATTTGTGAATTTGTAGAATGATTAAAAAAACCACTCGCTAACGTTGGAGGAAAAACATCGTAAGAAAACCCGGGGCTTGGTTGGCTCCACACGTATTGACTTGTCTTTCCTGTGAGCTAGGCCCAATAAGCTGTCAGGATGGTATAGGTGCTGGGCAAGCCTACGGCATCTAAAAAACACCATTATGTGAGTGAAAGTGCCACTGGACGCTGTAGAAATCATCTCATTACGAAGATGCAAGAGGCCATATTTTTTCATCCCGCAAATTGCATATTTGAGGCCTAGTTTCCCCACGCTTACCCACACAGGTAAATTTAGAAACAAAAACAAAAGAAAACCTTATATCGACTTAACGGTTTCACTTACTTTCATTTTGTCGGAATAGCCGATATGTTTCGACCTCGTCCGGAAGTCTTAGTCATGGAGGAGGGACGGACGACGCTTTCGACACAGCGTGCATCCGCTCACTGCGGGCTCGTGCAGTGCTTACGGAAGTTTAAGTTTTAAAAGAAAACCTTTTAAATTATGTACCAAAATACCCAAAAGAGACACTAAAAGGACTAAAAGGTAGGTGGTTTTAAAACAACGCGGCCTGAACAAGATAAACGGGCATTCCAGACGGTAAATTGTGTAAGACCACAATTTAGGGGCTCGCGAAAAATTACCCTTGACTCCTCCGGTTAAAACAAAGTTAAAAAAATAAAGGAGAAACTTTCCAGCGGTCAGCTAGGCCTGGATACTGTTACCAAGAAAAAACTTCGGACTTTTACCAAAGAAATCTATTATGGGTAAAATACTCTATGTATTGTTCTTTGTTACCATTCTAAGGGTGCAATGGAATTCGGTAGCGGAAATTTAAGTAGGTACTTGTACTATTTGTACAGTCGGCCACACGCTAGGATACCCCTTTTTGTTCGATTGGCCCCCTTATGCTGCGCGCGGTAAGAGCTGCCATGGGGTTTTTGTGACTGTGGCCGATCGTACTAGGTAACAAAAAAATGGAGAGAAAAAAATATCATAAGGTAGACTCAGAACTGCACCAAATTTACATCAAAACTTTTTTCTACGTGGACCACGATTGTGACGATTTTTTTTTTGTTTGAAAGGGTATACTTCCCGTGTGGTCCGATAAAAATACTGAAGATCTGATGGAGAACTTCAGAAATGGAGTAAGGAACGCCTCGAAGGACGTAGCAGATCAGATAATTTTCTACAGATCTATTGCCAGATGAATTAAGACCACTAAATATCGCCGTACACGCCTTTTTCGCTCGACATGACTCGAGTCGTCGGGAGCAGTCGAGATCGAAATGACATGAGATTTTTTCTTCGAGATGTGTCGAATGCGAGATTCCCGAGAATTATCCCCCTGTGTAAACTAACAAGAAAAAGTTTATTTTGCTTTCCAACTAGGGGTAATTGGAGTACCCATCACACTGAAGTAAACGTTGACTACCAACACGGAATATACAGGGTAATTGTTAAATAGCTTTTTTCCTCAAATATCCCAACTTCTAAATGTGATTGCCACCGAACTAAATCCCATAGAATCAGCATTACGTATAAAATCACAATAAAAACTTGTCCCCACAGAAACAAATGTTATCAGCAATAGAATAATACGAAAAATCATTTCAACCATACGTCTAATATTCGAATGTCAACCTTATTGCATTAGTGTACAGTTTGACTTTAATCGCATAGACTACGAGCAAATAAGTTCCCATAGAGGATTTGGACATCAATTTTTCCAGACACATTTCGGAGTTCTATGCACTATCTTGTTTTATTCTTGATCGAAGGTGATTGCTAACAACTTTTTTACACACGACAACACGTCGAGACTTACACGCTTAGCACTCTACTCGCTTACTTTACGGGCGACTTTGCAACAAAAGTGTACACTCTGACGTGCTGTCGTGACATTGGCGAATATGAAAAAAAAAACATGTTACCTAGGTACAAACATTATTTTTTTGTGCAGAGTATAAAATAGGGGCAGGAAAGGGTGGAAAGTGGTAGAAAATGGAGGGGCACGAAAGGACGCCGCGCAGGCAGCCCCGAAATGGCACAAAGAAGAAACGTTTAGTAGGTAATTAAAACAAGTATCGACCTATGAGAAAAGTTGTTGAGCAAAAGTTGTTGGAAATCACATTTTAAAGTTGCCGTGTTTCAGGAATAAAGCTATTTAGAAATTGCCCTGTATAGGTATTCCGTGTTGGTAGTCAACGGTTACTTGTGTGGTACGTAGTGACAAATCCGCGGAATTCTAAACTGCCCACGTTTCGCCAGTTGCTGCATCGGCCATAAATCAGTTGAGGAATTCCAATTTGGGCCCCACCGGCCGCAGCGCTTCGGCATTCCAGTGACATGATGCCAAACTTGCAGGAAAAGTTGGTATTTATCTGCCATTTTTAACCCCCATCCCAAAAGGGGGGGTGTTATAAGTTTGACCGCTATGTGTTTGTGTGTCTGTCTGTCTCTGGCCCCGTATCTCTTTAATGGGTGAACATATTTGGATGCGGTTTTTTTTTTTTTGAAAGCAAACTTTCCAGCGAGTGTTCTGAGATATGTTTTGTCAAAATCGGTTCAGTCGTTTATGAGATAATGCTAATTTGAAGCTAAAATGTCGGGGGTATTTGGATGCGGTTTTTTTTATTTGAAATCAAACTTTCTAGCGAGTGTTCTGAGATATGTTTTGTCAAAATCGGTTCAGTCGTTTATGAGATAATGCTAATTTGAAGCCAAAATGTCTGGGGTATTTGAAATTTTGAATGTAATAGTTATCACTTCAAACAGTTTTTTTTTCTTACAGTTTTGATCCAATCGAAAAACTGAAAGATTAGCCGCTTGGTGGCGCTAGTGGGTCGATACAAACAACGGCCATATTGGTATTCTGATTTTGACGTTGTTTGGAGTTCCTTGTGATAACTTATTCGACGTGGAGTGGTGGTGGAGTGTGATGAAGCTAAAGGATGATTTGCGAAAGAGGAAAAGCCCCCACGAGTGGTAAAATCAGTCGATTTCCAGTTTTTTCGCCTAAGGCCTTTCAACCACAACTTTCTTCTTTTGGTTCTCTGGGGAATTGGTGTGTTCCTATATCTTTACAATTAACAGCGACACAACGAGGCATTTTGCTGTTATTTTAGTGAAATTACGAAAAATTTTTGCGTTTACAATAGGCAGATGACAGCTCGTTAGACCCAAACGCCGGCAGCGCCATCTGAAGTGGGCAAATGGCAGTTTTTCTCCCCATTAATGCCCTCTTTCCTCTCTCGCCAGGTTCGGTACGGGGTTCTGCTTCACGGTGGTATACGCGGCTCTCCTCACGAAGACGAACCGCATCTCGCGCATCTTCAACGCGAGCAAGCACTCGGCCAAGAGACCGATCCTGATCTCGCCAAGCTCGCAGCTCGCCATCTGCGCTGCTCTTATTTCTATACAGGTAAGTACGGTCGGCCACAGTCACAGATACCCCATGGCAGCCTTAATCTCTCATCCACTAGCAGGACCTTAAAGTTTTAGCGACCTCCTGGCATCCTCACAATTTAACTGACAAGCCTGCAAGTCCTCTTTATGGTCCTCATAACTTTGCTGTCACTCCCTCGCCCTTATTAGAACTTTTCTGGCCATGGCAAGAGTTCTGCTTGCCTCATTCATTGACTTGTTTTTCCTGTGGGCTAGGCCAACTAAGCGTTCAGGATGGTATAGGGGCTGGGCAAACCTACTCAATCTAAAACAGTGTCCTAGGCACTGCAGCGCCGAGTGGTCTCTTCAGCTATCTAGTGTCGGTGAAGGTGCAGTGGCGCTGTATAAATCATCTCATTACGTAGATGTTAAAGGCCTCAACCACCCCACAGGTTCTGATAGTAGTGGTGTGGATGATAGTGGCGCCGGCGAACGCAATATTCCACTACCCGACGCGTAGTCCATGCTGATCTGTGACTCCTACGTTGACGTCTCCTACATGATCGCCTATCTTCTACCCCATTGAGAATTGTGCTAACTGTTGATGGAACCACTCAGGTGGTGCAGTGCCTGCAGCGTGTTTACCTGTAGTAGGCTTCCCTAACACCTAAAGCATTCTGTCAACTTAGTCAGCCTAAGCTATTTGAAAAACAGTCTCTTTAATAGCGTTTGATTTCATCATCAGCATCATTTGCAACCTGTATTTGGTCTATGATTTTTTTCTAGACATGTCTATCCTAAAATTTTCCATGGTGGTTTGTTTCTTTCTGATTCAGTCGAATCAAGCCGCTTCTTGGATGCATTTCACCCGGTGCTGTGATGGGTGGCCTCGTAACCTGATAAATTACTATGTGCTCTATATAATCCATCTCTTCAAGCGCTTCTTTTCAATTCTTGTTGAGTGGCCCATCAACATGTCTGGTTTTTCGCCAAATTAAATTGCTAACGAGTAATATCGTGAACTATACAGGGTGTTAAAAGACCGCCAACAGACCCGAAAGCCACGCATACTAGACACCAAAACAAAGTACTTTTTCGATAAATTATTGCTGGGAAATGATTTTGGTTTTTCAGGTTATAATTTTGAAAAATATTTTATTACGCAATGGACGTGTAACGCACAGAAGTCATATTGCGCAAGCGTAGGTATAAGTTTATGCTACTTAATCTTGAAGTGCCGATGTTTAGAATACATTCCGGGTTGCAATTTTAACGTCGTTTTTTGTAAGAAATATTCATAATTTTGATATGGCTTCTTGAGAAGAGATGTTAAGAACTAGATACTAAATACATTTCTGCAAAAAAAAAGTTTTGAAAAGTCCGACTTTGAACCTCATTATCTCGGAAACCGTTGATTTCCCAGGCATAGTTCCTTGGGCAAAAATGTTCATTATAATGAGGACAATACGTGGTTTCCCGCTTTGTTGGCGGTCTTTTAACACCCAGTATACTTACGAGTACAATCCTTTGTCCCCAGGTCCTCATAGTAGTGGTGTGGATGATAGTCGCGCCGGCGCACGCGATGTTCCACTACCCGACGCGGGAGGACAACATGCTGGTCTGTGACTCCTACGTGGACGCCTCTTACATGATCGCCTTCTTCTATCCCATTGTGCTGATCCTGGTCTGCACTGTCTACGCGGTGCTCACGAGGAAGATTCCTGAGGCCTTCAATGAGAGCAAGCATATTGGTGAGTGGCGGTTTGCTTTAAATTACCATCATCAGCCCACCTCTGCCAACTGTTGGGTATAGGTCTTTTTCCCCTCGCACCACCTCTTATGGTCCCTAGCCATCCGCATCCATGGACCCTCCGCCGCAATGACGATGTCGTCCGACCATCGGGCTGCTGGCCTTCCCACTGATCGACGTCCAGTTCTCGGCCTCCACTCTGTCACTGCCCTTGTCCACCGGCCATCTTCTTTCCTCACCAGGTTCAATTACCATATGTGCCACGAAAGAAGAGACTTGACGACGCCTCCCACACGTCTTTCCGTCAGGTCCCTTCCCGCGCTCTGACCTCATCGGTACCGCTATAGAGACCTTTAAATCGTCACTGCGCATGTCAAACCACGTGATATCTCAAGTCTCTTCTTTTGTGGCACGAATTTTACTCATTCTTTGACACACTATCATGGGGAATGTTGAGCATGCCATTGTCGATGTGACTACGCCTTCTCTTCCTGATTTTCCTCGACAGATTTATAATTCTAGGTAATCCCGTGTATTGGTTATTGGGGACCAGTTTTAACTCGGATCAGTTTTGTAATTTAGTTAGGTAGGTACTTATTAAATAACAACGGTAGTAAGCAATGACTTTCCTATACAAAGTATCTGGAAATTCATTGATAGTAAGTGAAAAATAACAATAGTGGAAACTTCTAGTATCGTGCTTTTAAAATGTTTCAAACTCACATTAGGCGTGAAAAATGTACCTAATGCTCCCAGGTAATTGGAGCTGCAGTGTAAAGTCGGTTCGCTATCATAGTGTCACTTTGATATTTGCCTTGGCGCGCGGCGGCTTCTCACAAAAGAAAGTAAAGGAAGCCGACGCGGCGCAAACACGCCAGTGAATTTGGCTCGCCGCTCGTCAGTCTATAAAGAAGCGTCGTCGTATTGAGAGGTTATGCTTGTGACTTTTGACTTAGTATTTTATATTGAGTGTCGATCGCTGCGTATAGAAAAAATGTTTTTTCGTCCGTGGGAGGATAGCGAGGTGCCTCTAGACGAAACTTCGAATGACCCAAAAATTAAAAGACGAAGGTTTTGTAAAACATGTTAGCAAACTCTAGTTAATGTCCATCAGCATTGTGTTGAAATGAATTTTGTCTGCGCCCATCACAGATACTTTAAAAATAGTTGGTATCCCAAGAACCAAGATTGCCGTCGTGTGTACCGACACTATCTAAGCGAACGGACTTTACCCGGGGCGACATTATTGCATTATTCAAAGCTAAATAGCATTTCTTCACGCAAATAAACGTTCAGGTCCCATTAATTATACAGTGGTCATGAAAACCTAGGTACAGACGTTTTGGTTTCTTCCTAAAGCACCTCATATTTTAACTATTCCGCTCTAGGGAAACAAAGATTCTTTATAATGTTATCAAATTTAATTAGCTCGGTCTAATCCTACCACCTCCAGAAAACTCAAACGGGGAATTATGCTTGAAACAAATCTATGATTCAAGGGTTCCTTTCAGGGTAGCAGTGAGAGAGAGTGAGAGAGACAAGAGGACAGTGTCAATGCATGCTGAACCAGAAATGTAACTTTACTCATCTCATCTGATAAAAATCGACGATGGAGAAAACAGTTACGTCATCGTAGGTACAGTTGGCCACGTAGGTACTGTCGGCCACACGTTAGGATACCCCTTTTTGTTAGATTGGCGCCCTTATGCCGCGCGCGGTAAGAGCTGCCATGGGGTATCTGTGACTGTGGACGACCGTACCAACAATTATTGCATAAATATTCATCATGCTAATGGTACACACGACAGCACGTCGACCCTAACACGCTAGCACTCTACTCGGTTAGGTTACGGGCGACTTTACAACAAAAGTGTACACTCTAACGTGCTGTCGTGGGTACTTCGTCATAAAAACATGAAAAAGCAAAAAGAGGTCTCGACAAACTTTCCACATCTGGCAGCGGCACGATTAAAAACGCAAAGTACTGAAACCACCAAACTGCCAACTAATGTAATTAAAAATCTCGCAAACGTTAACATTCCCCGAAAACACGACCTGAAACTTTCATCAACATAATTAAAAAGGCGTCCTGTAAAAACATAGGAAATAAAGGTTATTTTAAAGCTGGAAGATAGCATCGTGGCGGGAAATTCAAAATGTTCACAGTTTTTTACATTTTTTAGCTAAACTGAGCTATTTTTGTTCAGCGATTTTTCGTTCGCGGCATTATTAGTATTCTTTTCATTATTGTAAACAACAGAACAACAATAATTCAGCCGATTATGTGTTCTGGTCTAGGACAAGTTTTGGGCAGTGCCACTGCTTCATAGACCAGAACACATAATCGGCTGAATTATTGTGGTTCCGTTGTTTACAATAATGAAAAGAATACTGTTTTATTGCTTTGAACGAAAAATCGCTGAACAAAAATAGCTCAGTTTAGCTACAAAATGTAAAAAACTGTGAACATTTTGAATTTCCCGCCACGTTGCTATCGTCCACCCTTAAGCTTCGGACGGGCTCGCTCGCTAAATGTCTCGTTCAGTTAACGTGGACACCAACAGTGCTGGTGCAGTGCTGATTGTTTACTCGATCAAGCGCAAGAGCTAGGTGAGTAGCTAGATTTAGTTAATTGTGCACTATTTCCCCTCCCGCTATCATTATGGCACTATGGCACACCAAGGGTTGACTGGAAGAGATTTCTGCTGAAATGAGTTCGCCGTATACACCACTACTTTACTATGTAATAAATTATAGAGTAGATTTTTTTTTAAAGTGAAAAAGCGCATGTCTAAAACAGATTTTCGGCTGCTCAGATTTGGCCTTTTTCCGTGGTAACTTTTTAAAATGTTAAAACTTGCCATCCACCGAGCAACGCTCATAAAAATTCGTAAAAGCAACACTTTTTACCAGTAATAACTAAAGTCCACGTGCTAAATTATGTCAAAGCGCCAGGAACAGATCTGATTGCACTTTGCTCGCGTGCATAGTTAGGTTCCGAGTAATATCTCAATTCGCAATAATTTGTATTAGACTTACCAAATAATTAATTAGGTACTCTACAGCGCAGGGGCTGTAGTCTGAAACGCAATGGTGCCAAAATGTGCTCCCAGTTGACGGCTTCAATTCGGTACGATTTATTAATGATGTCTGTCCTTTTAATGTTTTTGTAGTACAGCAAAGACTATTCTGGAGGATTAGTTCGCTGGTTGTAGGAGAAAAACGAGGAAACCCTGGTTTTATCCTTCTACTGGGACGTCATCGACACGCCATTGCGTTACAGACTTAGGGTGGTATTCTAGAACGCTACTTAAACTCTGTTTAAAATCAGTTCAAACTAGAAAGCTCCTTGAACTCTGTTTAAACTCAGTTTAAGTAGAGTTTAGTAGTGTCGACTGTCGATAAAACAGTGCATGTTTTGATTTGAATATCCCTCCCTTCATATCAAAATATGCACTGTTTTATCGACAGTCTGAACTCTGTTTAAACTGAGTTTAAGTAGCGTTCTAGAATACCACCCTTAAGGGTCCGTATAAGGCTAACTAGCGCCACCAATGTTGAAAAAATCATATCTTCCTTTAGAAGAAGTTTCTGGAAAAATCCTAAGATGAGCCTATGCGCCATGCTTTTCTAGATTTTTAAGTGTAGATACCCTCTTCGAAATTTACTTTTAAGCTAAAAAAATTTCGATAACCGCCAAAAACGGCCGTTTTTGGCGGTTATCGAAAATTTTTTAGCTTAAGACAAGAAATTGAGTTGGGTACCCACACTTAAAAATCTAGAAAAGCATGGCGCATGAGCTCATCTTAGGATTTTGTCAGAAACTTCTTCTGAAGCGAGATATGATTTTTTCTACATTGGTGGCGCTAGTTAGCCTTATACGGACCCTTAAGCCTCAAGTCATCTAGCGCTTTACTCCAAGCAATGGAGTTGCACGCGAGTGTTAAAATTAATGGTGGCCACAAGCCGCCTGCTTCTTTTCAGACGAAATAAGCCCTTTCTGCTATAGAAATGTAAAGGCAAAGTATAGAGTGAGCTATTCATACTTTAAGCCGGTTGTTTACCAAATATCAAAATAAATGTGAAGCCATGATGAGCTTTGAATGGGGTGTCCTCTGCGGGTATTATTTTTATAATTTATGCAGGGGTTCTAACAAAATAATAGACGGAAATTTTTAAACCGAGTCCACGGAATGACAGTTGCTACAAAAGCTTTATCTGTCAGTAGCATACTAGCAACTGTCATCCCGTGAACTCGATTTAAAAATTAGAGTATAACCAATTTGAGACCGTTATAATGGATTCAAAAGTGGTAGTGAAAAGCGAAATCGATGAAGGATTTTTTGTAGGACTTAAAACACAGGGGCCTGGGAAACTAAGGACCTAAAAAATTAAGAATTATCTGGGCAAATGCCTTTCTCCCAGAGAGAGTACCTACCTAAAACCACTACTTAGCATTAAGTACGCCTTTGTACAAACGTTTTAATGTGCAATAAAGAATTAAATAATAATAATAATAAAACCAATTCAATTACAAAAGTAAAAAATATACCTTGAAAGCCACTCAATCTAAATCAGCACTTAATTTAGCCAAAATATTATTATTTACATTTTATAGAAGGAAACTGGGCGACATTTCCAGTTTTAAAAGTAATCCATTAAATAATATTCGATATTCGCCAAAGTGGATTTAAAAATTCTAAGTAACGGTGTCGTTCTAACTGGGAACAAGCAAATGTATGATTTGTACGGAAATACACGCAATTACGAGATTAATTTCCAAACTGTAACAATAAAATCAACACACCTAGGTAAACGGTAGCGCACTCATAAGATATCTCTTTTCAGGAATAGCGAAGAAACGTTTTACTCCCTTTATATTTGACCTATTTAAAATATTGTTGAATGATGTTATATTTCGGAGGATGAACTTAAAAAATAGCGTTGTCTCACTTGTATTGCACCCCTACATGTATAATTAGAGCGAGAGGGCGCGTGTTTTCATCCTAAATATTTTCTTTAATCCGGTTTTTTACATTTGTTTCGTCTGGTTTGACACCGATCAAATCCGACCTAGTGGGACGACACCTCAAGGTGTTAACCCTCACCTGCCTCGTGCCAAATCTAATTTGCTCCGGATTTATTTACTTAATTGAGAACTCAATCAAATCCCTTCACGGGGATCGGCGAATGGCGAATCCGATAAATTGATCACCAATTTAGGATAGAAAGTATATTTTTGCTGAGTTCCATCTAAAATAAGTATTTATTTTTTTGTGAACATAAGGATGTTATTTTTTTTTTTTTTTTTTAGTGAATAAGTTTATTTCATGCAAACAAAATGTCAAAAAATACAATAAATCATAATACAATTCACAAAAGCTTCGTCAAAAAATTTAAATAAAATAAACATGTCACAAAGTAAAAGCCAAAAAATACAATCAGTAATGCACTCACACACCCTCACACAAACACACACCCTCACATACCTTAACCAAATAAACCACTCCGGGCCATTTCCGACCCAAGGGTCCCCATAACGCTCGCCGCGTTACCGCGTTGAACAGCTAAGGAGATCCTTTGCATCAGAAATGCCCCGGAGCGGTAGTCAAAGCCACGGTTCCTCAAACGGCGTCCCAGCTCTTTAATGAAAGATTTACCTTGCTCACCCCAAACCCCATAAGTTTCCAGCGCCAGAGGCACAAAAATGTAGTTGCCCAAGAGAGGGCTATATTTTTGTATTTTATGCCTCGCCGCAGTTTCTGCCGCACTCCCAGGAGTTGAGGTGGTGGAGGCCAAGTGCGAAGGTGCGTATGTACAAACACACGTTGCATCCCATAAGAGGCAACGGCCCCTCTCCCAGGGAATCATAGTGAGACCGTCTGGACGTTTGCCATCAGTGCGGCACAGCCCTGGAGGCTTCAACACGGACGGTATATTTGCCGTAACGAGCGCATTTGTTATTAGTTTTTAAAAGCAACATCGTAGGTAAGTCATATAGATAGTCGCTCTACCCCTCAAACATTGAGAAAGAATGAGACAACCTGAAGAAAATCTACAAAATCGACGTTTCGTAAACCCCGTTTTCTAACTTCCATTTTCAATTCAATTTGGTATGTGAAAACATTGTGTACACCATTATTTTAAATAGGTAATTTGCGCGAAATAACCGTACATACAACGTGTTACAAAACATCCTAACTCTTTTTACAGGGTGTAACCTACTGGTCAACAGGATGTCAATTCTGTAAAAAAAAGTTGAAAAAAAATGTTTTTATTTTTTAACCTCAAAATTGAATTTTTTTTATAACTTTTTTGTTGTTGGTATTAGTTTAAATTAAAAAATATGTTTGTAGGTGTAGGTGCATTTGCATAGGTTTGAGTTGTTAAAACATTGTAAAAGTCAATGAAAACAATATTCAAAAAATACTTTTCTACCGCCACAGCTACCACATTTTATTAATTTAAAAACCAACGGAACGTCATAGAGCAAAATAAATATTTAGGTTGTGATCCCTATCACGGGGTGCTATTACCCTGTAAAAAGAGTTAGCATCTTTTGTAACACCTTGTATACTATCTGACTCTTAAAATTTATTAAATCATATAGGTATATGGATGCTACAGTTTTAAAAATAAGGCTTAGATTGGATAACAAAGTGTCATACGCTACGTGGAATCCTGTGGTGAAATGGTGAAGTTTTTCGTTTCCATTAGGAATTTAATTGGAGTTTCCTGTTCTGGGGCTTCCATATTAATTTATTAAAACTTTCGAGTGTCTAGAGTACCGCCCTTCAGGCTATAGTTATGTAGATTTGAAGCCCTCCTAGTACTACATTTTATATCCATGAGCCGTTTTCAGCACAAATTCACAAAGCGTTTCATGGATGGCGCCTAAAGGCGTGGCCATAGAAGAACCGGAATACGGCTGTCAAAATCCACTCAACCGCAGTTGCTCAAGCGTAAAGACACTCAAAAATAATCATTATGAAATGAAAAAAAAATTGACGTTTAAAAACGGTTATTTTTACGGTGGATATTTTAGAGAATACAAGGGCAGAATGGAAAACAGTTTTTAGAGCCCCGATGGAACTGATGATGGGTGACGGGGTGATGATGATGATGA
The DNA here is from genome assembly GCA_949319315.1 of Zelleria hepariella. NCBI lineage: Eukaryota > Metazoa > Arthropoda > Insecta > Lepidoptera > Yponomeutidae > Zelleria > Zelleria hepariella. Next base: position 14,083,638 of record OX439395.1, read on the forward strand.
ATTGCTTTTTTGACATTCCCTAGACTTGGCCATATTCCCGAGCGAAAGACCACTTTGATTGCATCTAATACCGTTGCTCTTCTTTTTAACACGCTTTTATAAGCTTGGCCTGTATGTATGTATGTATGTATGTATGTATGTATGTAACGGAATCTTTGAGCATAATTTTAACCAATTTCCAGAAGTCTGATTAATTTGAAACTTTGCATACGTATCAAGGACCAATGACAATGCAATAATTTGATAACAGTTTCCCATTGTACCCCTACAATGCCATTATACAGGGTGGATTTTTGAGACGGGGCAGTAAGGGCAGGTACCTTAACCGTTATAGTTACGGGAAAACGTTCTTAGGAGACCTTCCATAACTTTTTGTAATATTATGAACTGCATTCACAGATTTTGGAAAAAATGTACGGTCAGCAAAAAAAATACTAAAATACCAAAAAAAAAATTTTATGCCAATCGATTCTCTTTCATGTAGGGATCAAAAGACTCTAAGGAGCCAACTGAGGTTTGAGTACTAGAAATGACAGAAATTAAAAAAAAAATGAAAATTCGAACTAAAAAATAAAAAATAAATAACAGTTTAAAAAAACTAAAAAAACACGCTTTTATAGCTAACCGAAGTAAAAAGTATAAAATAATTTCTAATTATAAAGAGTTTAAAATTATAATAAAATTTAAGTTAACTGAATAATACAATTCCGAGTAAAAAAGCGTGGGGTGCATCTCAGAGATAGTTGCCAATAGAATGATTGTAACATTTAATAATATATCAAGCACCCCACCCTTTTTTACTTGGAATTGTATTATTCTGTTAACTTAAATTTTATTATAATTTTAAACTCTTTATAATTAGAAATTATTTTATACTTTTTACTTCGGTTAGCTATAAAAGCGTGTTTTTTTAGTTTTTTTAAACTGTTATTTATTTTCATGTCTAAACAAACAGTAACTTTACTATACAAAGGTTGTCTGGAACATATCGTTTCAGTGATAAGCCTGCAATCTGAATTGTGAGATTAAAAAAAAACTCTTATCCACCTGGTATCCACATATTTTTGTGTAGAGTAAAGTATACTATCTAATGCATCGTGCGATCAAATCGTTAAATTAAAAGTTTAAATTCTGGTAAACAACAAAGGATACCTCAAACAAAAATTTGGTAATGAGGGCAAACTACTAACTAAGGCCTTTGCATCTACGTAATGAGATGATTTATACAGCGTCCAGTGGCACCTTCACTCACACTAGATAGGTGAAGAGACCACTCGGCGCTGCAGTGCCTGGGACATTGTTTTAGATGGAGTAGGCTTGCCCAGCACCTATACCATCCTGACAGCTTAGTCGACCAAGCCCACAGGAAAGACAGGTCAATACGTGTGGAGCCAACTGAGCCGCGGGTTTCCTCACGATGTTTTCCTTCACAGTTAGCGAGTGGTATTGCTACTACAAATTCACAAATGTACGTAACTTTGAAATTAAACAAAGTCATAGATACATGCCCGCACTGGGAATCGAACCGGGTACCTCTTGCTTCAGAGTCCACTGTTCTACCCACTAGACCACCACCGCTAATGAGGGCAAATGGAGTAATAATTAGGCAATTTAGGGAGTACTACAAGAGCCCACTTAAGCTAGTGATAAATTCGCAAAATGTAAAACTAACTCGACAAATTGGAGACGACTCTTTATCAAATTACGCTCTGTCTGGTTTTGACAGAGGCTACATCGCAGTTACAAACATTTTAGACCCAAGTTTCAGTGGTAATTGGATCGGGCTAGTTGAACTAATATGGAAAATTGCTTTGTTTTTATCTCTGGCTGATTAAGGCTCGGTATAAGGCTAACTAGCGCCACCAATGTTAAAAAAATCATATCTTCCTTTAGAAGAAGTTTCTGAAAAAATCCTAAGATGAGCCTATGCGCCATGCTTTTCTAGATTTTTAAGTGTAGATACCCTCTTCGAAATTTACTCTTAAGCCAAAAAAAATTCGATAACCGCCAAAAACAGCCGTTTTTGGCGGTTATCGAAAATTTTTTAGCTTAAGACTAGACATTGAGTTGGGTACCTACACTTAATAATCTAGAAAAGCATGGCACATGAGCTCATCTTAGGATTTTGTCAGAAACTTCTTCTGAAGGGAGATATGATTTTTTCAACATTGGTGGCGCTAGTTAGCCTTATACCGAGCCTTAAATGGACAACGAATGTGTCGGGTATACCCTCTATAGTTTTGACTTTAAAGCAGGAGATCTCTGACTCAATAACCTTTCGCTGTGCATACGTTACGTGCAGGTACTTACCGCTCAGTTAATTCAAATATTTGAGTTTAAACTTAAAGTTTAAATTTCAGTAACAGTAAAGAAACAATAATGTAAGAATCTCTGAGCGACACAATAAATAAGACGGACATATCGAAAACTAAAATCGCCAACAAACGACTAGTTCAGATTTTTTTATACACCGTGGAATTTAAGTGGTTTTAAAGCCGAAGGTATTTAGTTGCACTCGTGATTCTGAGCCAAATTCCAAAGTTTTACTTCAGAACGAGCGAAAAAAAAAACACTTCCCAATACAAACGGCTATCGCCAATCGATCCATTTGTATGGAGAAGTGAATTTTTTTTTCGCGTGTTTTGGAATGAAATTTTGTAATTCGGCTCAGAATCACCAGTGCAACAAAATACCTTCGGCTTTAAAACCACTAAAATTGCACGGAGTATTATGTTGTCACACTACCAGTAGCGCATATCCAAGTTTGCAGCTTCAAAAGACGTGTGCTAACTTTGCAGAACTCCTAACAACGGAATGTAGTGGTATCTACAGGGTGCACTCTAAGTCGATAGCGGAACTTTAAGTAGGCGACAAAAATGGAGCGAAAAAAATATCAGCTGTTTCATACATTTGGCGCAGTACTGAGTCGACCTTCTTGTATGGAATAGCTGATATTTTTTACACATTTTTAACAGAATTGGCATTTTGTTGATGAGTAGGTTACACCCTGTAAAAATAGTTAGGAGGTTTTGTAACACGTTGTAGAAGTCCATTTGACTCACTTACCCTTCGCAATTAGCCCAGCGAGGGTAATATTGTCTATTGGACTGAAACTTCACATCGGTCAATCAAAGTGATTCGAATTGGATTCACTCTCCTCACTGGATAGAGCGTGTGTACACATTCTGGGACTCGTCAATGTGCAGTCTGTGTCAGATCAAACTAGAACAAACATTCTAGAACCTACGAATAAATCCCTTTACCGCCAAAAGAGGGATTTATTCGTAGGTTCTAGAATCTTGGGTCCTTAAAAATAGTTAAGCCTCGCCTTGAAAACCTAACGAAGCGTTTTTAGCAAAAAAACGCATCCAAAAAGAAGTTTTTTTTAAATGGTAGCGCTAGTTGTGCCTATATTTGGGCCTTAAATATTCCTGATGTATTCCCCAGTGGATCATTTTACTTCCAATATGTTTAAGGGTAGTTGGTCATAACTATGCAAGTGGATGTCAGTTCACGACATGTCTAACAAACGAAGAGGAAATTAATAGGCTGATTCTGTAAGATCACCATATCGTAGGATCGTATCGATTTTACGTACGTAATTACAATAAACTTGTTACAATAAAATGTTACAAAAGTTCAAGTGTAAAAATAAACTTATTCAATAAGTTTTTTTAGTTTTGTGGTCTCTTTAGTTAAGTTTTCATTTTTTTTATTTTAGTGTGTGTTTTATTGTTTTTAAGATTTGACGAAACTGAATGTAATTTTTTTTTTTTTTGTTTTTTGTGTTGTTTTTTTACATTGTGTGTTTGTGTCTGTAATTTTGACATAATCTTATGCGAAAAACTCAAACTCGCACTGTCCGTCGTCGGTTTCTGAATATAAAGTTTCCCAATGTTAATATTTAGGTAATACCTACAGTTCTGCCGCGTTCTTTGTCGAGAAAAATGCAAAGACTGAACGATACTTAGGGTGGTATTAATAGTTGTCTGAGATCACCTACTTGAGCTCGATTTCAAGAAGGTGAAAACAGAAAAGTCACATGGCTAATGTCAAACTTGAGTAGCTGTCAGCATATTATTACAGATCCACCAACTTATCTGTGAAGTGGCAGAATCCGGAACAACGGTTAACTGCCAATGAAAAGTGAGAATTTAAGCGCCCGCCAATCAAAGCAACAATAAAACGCTTACAGCGACACCCACCACTCAGTTCACAGCTGGTGGATCTGTAATATACACTATCTTGAGATTGACATTGACATTAGCCAAGGCTTGACATTGGCATTTGACTTTTCTGAGGTCAGCTACTTGAGTTGGAACTTGAGTCGACGACTATTAATGCGATCCTTACTGGCTCAGTGACATTCTCGGTTCAGATATCGGCGGTTACTCTTCAACTCCCAAACTCTAAGTTGTAACTACAGTTTCGTTCCATCTCCAACCAGCAAATCAGCGCAGAATCAGCTCTCAATACTAACTAATACGTAATGTAATACCGGGAACACCCAACAATCCCGAAGACATGTTCCGACAGAGTCCTTTGTGGGACACTATTGTCTGTGTAAGCTCACCGCACGAGACACTTCGTGTAGTCGTGTGTTGTGACGAACTAACTACGAGGGAGATGACGTGAGGTACAACTCGGTACAAGGAATATGATACGTTTAGAAAGCCTGCTTTAAATTTACCCCCCCTTATCTCCGAAACTACGGCCTAAATTTATCAGTGGTTCGCCCCGAACTATGAACTCGCGACCCCAAATCTCAGCAACCTCTCGACCGATTTAGCTCATCTTTACTCAAGTTATCGTTGCGCGAACATTCATACATACAAACATATATACATACCTACATACATACATACAAACATACAAAAGCCGGATTGTTCAAATAGACTCTGAGAACTTCGCTCGCTTCGCCCGTTCGTTTTTTAACTCAGCCATTAGATGGCGCTCTACAGTCTAAATCGCGGATCACGGTATGGTTTCTCTACATTTGTTCGTAAATAAACTTCGGATGAACCCTCTCCACGCGAGTTTAACTCGCACTTGTCCCATTTTTTTTTTATTAATTAGGTACAAGATAAGCCTTAAGATTGTCGTGAATTAAGATGCATTCCATTTTTAGCAAATGGTTAAAGGAAACCAATGCAAAGCCTTTGTATGTTAGTTATTCTATAAGATTGTGGCGACCTCCGAATCGATGCTTCATAGTTTGGCGAAACTATGGTTCAGAGCCACGACCTAACTTCGATGAGGGCGCCACTACAACGCT